>JASTWK010000511.1:0-127230 GCA_030770225.1 Temnothorax unifasciatus | reverse complement strand
TTTAAACTATTTCAATTAATTTTTCCTGGTCCATTTTGTTAATTGCGTCCGTTCTTCACCGTTATTCAGTTCAGACTGTCCGACTCGCCACCGACAAGTCCCGACACGTTCCGAACACGGACCGTCAAAACATTCTTTGCGATAATGTCGGTCAATGTTGGTACGTTCCGTTGACGGAACGTGCAAGTCGGTGCCGGTTCGTGTGGGCAGTCTCGTTAAAACGCATTGTTTAATGTTTGGTCGTGTCGGTGCCGGTACATAGACGATCCGTGCCGTATAGTGTGAATCAACCTTTACTCTTGAGACGATTGCCTTGCCGTCTTATCTATTGGCACGGTCCTGCG
Source organism: Temnothorax unifasciatus (assembly GCA_030770225.1). NCBI lineage: Eukaryota > Metazoa > Arthropoda > Insecta > Hymenoptera > Formicidae > Temnothorax > Temnothorax unifasciatus. The sequence continues at coordinate 126,886 of JASTWK010000511.1, read as the reverse complement.
TGGGCGATTAACATTTGTTTTCTAACATGCACAATGTTTACGTAAAGCACGCATTCTTTTGCAAAAGAACGTCTCGTTGTGCTGATCGCTGCATTGTCATAGAGCTTTTCTTTAACCTCGCGACTCACGGTACTAAACAATTTTTTCACCTTTGCAATTCTATTCTTCCACTTTTTTCTTTATTTTCCTGCTTCTTTTTTCTTTATATTTCTGCCCTTCTGTCTTTCATCTTTCTTTATTCTTATTTCTTCTTTTTCGTAATCTTTTTGCCATTTTCTTTCTATCTTTTCTATTCGACATTTTCTATTATTTTAATTCTATTTTCTATTTTCTATTTCTATTTTCCATCGCTACTATTATTTAAATTTTTTATTCAATATGGAAACATACAATAAAATTAAGAAAAAATCAAAGAAAAAATTTTCACAAGCTTGGCTTAACGATGATCGTTATAAATTTGGATAAGCCAAGTGCCTTCCTGATGATATCATTGCAATATATGCAATAACATTTTTTTTTGTTTATTGTATGTTTTCAGGCATGCGGATTCTGCGTGTCATAATAAAATCTTAAAGAAAATGCTGAAAATAGTAATAAAAATTTACCAGAGAAAGAAGTACAGCATAAAAGAATATTTAAACCGCAATGGCTAGACATAGAAGACTATAAATTATGGTTACGCGAAACGTAAAACGTAAAGCTGAAGAACCAATTAGTATATTGCTTTAACTTTATGTATTCTAGAAGACAACAGAAATGATACGAGTTGGCCGTAAGCAGAAATAAGTACGATTTCAACCGATTAAATCCAGTGAAGAACTAAAAGCAAGAACCAATCATATTACAAAATTACTGAGCGCTTACTGGTCTGTTTTGTCTGCTGAACGCGCCCAATGTTACCATCTTATAAAAAATTTCTGATCAACCAATCAATGCTATGCACCACAAAAGCGAAGGCGCCACACACAAAAGTTGCTGTTTCGCAATTGTTGATGCCGTTGATGGTCCGTTAATCGACGTCGTTAATTATAAAATATTGAATCCAGTCCGGATCGAGTGCCATTCGCAAACAAGAAGAATAAGAAGCAGAGAGACACGTAAGTACTTACGTCTATTGTAAGTAAATATTTTTGGTTATTAGCTTCGTTGAGAAATTTTTAATTTGTTCTGATGTTAATACTTTTGATTTTTTTTATGTAAATCCTTGTGACTGTCTCTTCAGGAATGGAATGAGTTTATCATATTTATTAATGTTAACATTGTTGTTAATATTTAGAGTCGATTTAAGCATTGAGTAAGTTGCCCATAAAGGTGGATGGCTTATGTGTTTTTGATAATTCTGTGAGATATGCTAATATTGTGTTTTCCAAGAATGATTTCGTTTTTTTAGCAATTGTCCACCTTATAAAGTTGTTATATGCACTTGTATATTTTTCTTTGGATTTTGAAGGTAATAGATTTTCTATCGTGTTTCTTGCAATTTGTGCTATCTCTTGAGGTGTTAGTTGGTTGTCGCTCTCGGTTTCTGGCGTTTCTGGTATGATGTTTGTGTCACTCATTTTTGATTTTTTTTTTAGTAACTTGTTGCAAATTTTTTTCATTTTTTGTTACTTTACTGTGTATGATCACAATGACTACTGTGTATGATTACTAGGTACGTTTCAGTTGTTTGAGAAGGTTATGTCTGACGTGTCGTTGTGGTAATTCGCGTAGTTGAAGTTGAAGAATCTTAACGACATCTCGTGGCGCACGGAAACGTGTAGTGTTTCGCGTAGTTCGCCGCGAGATGTCGTTAAGAACATGCGAGAAATAAGAGGATTCTAGTGGACTGAGTGGGCAAAATAAGGAAAGTGTTGGCAATGAGCCGTGCAATAATGACAACATTTCTCACTATATTGCCCACTCGAGTGGGCAATATAGTGAGAAATTTCTCGTGTATGCAAATGGCTATTTCGCGCATAGATGGCGCGCACGGAATGAGCCACTTTTCACGCACGTGTGATATAAACGTAAGTTTCCGCACAAGACTTGTGTGATAGCGTAGTATAACGTAACATGGGTCAACGCACAAGAAACGTATCGATTACGGCGTAATAAATATGTACCTATGTGTAATTCCCTTCTTTATTAGTCGCGCCGCGAACGTCTGTTTCGCATACCACTGTTAATCAGTCAGCCGAAGGTTACCAATAGCAACCAGCGGTTGCAACCAGCTTGAATATCATTTACCTCGGCGAACTAGCAAGAGAAATAAAACTATTGTGCCGAGTAAATATCCTTAACAAAAAAGTTAAAAGAGTTACTTCATTAACTCAACTCGACAAAATAGTCGAGGACGGACGCGACTATTTCACTAAAAAAAAAATCAAAAATTGGAGGAGGTTCCGAAGAAAGTTAGTAAAACAGACGAAAAAGATCGCTCCTTCTCCCCGCAAGGCTTCGCGGTCCTTGCCGCTGGTATTTTTAAATTGTATTATAATGCTATAAAGATAACCATAGACGATAGTGAACAAAAAAATCCACATATGATAAATACAGAAGCATTTGAAATGTTTTGATTCAAATTAGGATCTGATCCGAAATACCAAATTTTTACCAAAATGTATTACTTTTATTTACGTTTTAACTCAAGTGATTCGAGTTTAGTTATTTAATGTTTCACGTGCAACATAGTCAAGCAGAACGGAGACGAGTGTTGTATTATCTGTATGTATATTAGTTAATACAAAAATATTTTATATAAAAATAGCTCAAATATGTTAAAACATCTGACTAAAGCAGCCTAAATAATGAATATTATTGCACAATCTAAAGATATTGTATAATATAATTGTACAATAATATTGATCGTCTAGGAGCCGTTTAACGTAACGCGAATCACTTGGTTATATTATGTATAAACATATTGTATATTGCATAAAATATTTTACTCTTTTACAGATTGCTTCAAGAACGTAGAGGGGAGTGAATACTATATATATATATATATATATATATATATATATATATATATATATATATATAAAATAGAATGTCTGTATGTATGTATGTATGTATGTTCTTTATACACTCTTAAACTATTCAACCAAATTTTTACCAAAAGTATATAAAATAGAGGTAGAATTTTTCGGGGAGTGTTATAGAATGTAGTTTTTCGTTACCGATCTCTTTGGGAACCGGTACCGAAATTTTTTCGATTTTTCGGGAATTAATTTACCGAATCTCAAAGAATTATGTATAAAACAGGGGTAGAATTTCCCGGGAGTGCTATAAAGTGTATAGTTTTTCGTTAAAGATCTTTTTGGCAATCGGTCCGTTATCCGTGGCGTTATTCATTTTTATTTTTTGGGTACCAGAAATTTCCAAATATCGGCACGTGCTATTATAAAACAAGAATTGAAAAAAGATTTGATATTGGACCTAAGCATTGCAGGATTAATTTATTGCCATTTTGGTCGTAGTATATTGAGAAATATACATACTTTCGGACGTAACAGAATCCATTATTGATGAAATTTTCCAAATTATTTATAAGAAATTTGTAAGAGAAATTGATAGAAGAAATAACAGTCTTCAAATGTACGGTGCAGAGTTTGTAATAAGTGGACGCTTTTGTTACATTCTGCCCAGAATACTTTTTCAGAACAATTGTGCATCTGCATTTGTTTCAGGTCCGGAATCCGAACAGGTAAAAAAATTTTTTTCGATTAAGAAATTGAAATACAAATAAAGTCGTTTGAAGAAAAACGACTCCCGGGCGAAGCCCAGGTAACCAAACCGGGTACAAACAGAGATTATACAAAAAAACGTATATAGACATATTTTATATAATATTTTACATAATATCATATAATTATATATATTTAGATAGTTTTATATAAAAAATTTTTTACCGTGGTCGGCACGAATGACTGTCGTCGCCAAATTGACACTTGAACTGTGAACATTGAAACGGATCGTCACGTGACCCACCGATGATGGAACACAAGCGCTGCGAGTGGTAACATTTAACACTCAACTTTCGCCCAAAATCAGGCCAGGTTTTTACAGGTAGCCAAGTATGGAGATCGGTCTCCTTATATCTTACTCCCTGGGTACGGTCACGGTTACATATAAACATTTCTATGTAAATCTTATCGTCTTTATTAACTAATCTGTCTGTCCGTGCACGGTACAGTCACAGTACGGGCACGACACAGTTATGTCTAAATCGACTTTAAGCGTTTACTATCCTTTGTATTTTTTTTATACTATAAAACATTTATAAAATCTTTCACCGTTTCTTTATTAAGTTTCTTTATTAAGTTTTTTTATTAAGTTTCTTTATTAAGCGCCATTACTCCAGAGACAGACGTTGTGCGTGTATGCGTCACCTCGGACTGTGTGCGGCTCACAGAGAAATTTCGCGCGTGTAATCGCCCCCGAGCGCGTTCGGAGTATAGTTTGTGATCGATGGAGCGGTCAAGGGTGTTTGAGGTGCGCATCAGCGGTGCCACCGAAGCGGAGCGCTCAGAGAAGATTGCCCGGTACGAGAGAGAGGCCGTCTGGATGGTCGGCCAGGAGGAGGAGGACGAGAGAGAGGAGGAGGCAACCGCCAATGTCGCTGGAACGCGGCACGTAAAACTCGTATTCGGCTATAAAAAACCGAGATACCTATCGGCGCTTTAAAAAAACCATGCCGGACGGAACGAATATACGTTCGACGAGCAACGCGTTTACGAGCATAAAGCTATGCACGGACCCGAGTAAGAGGACCGGGAATGGTCTATCGGAAGGGTAACGTGCCCGTAATCGAACGAAGAAAAGCGAGAAAACCAATGCGCTACTGAAAAAAATTGGAAGTATGTCCACATTTATTAACACGTTCATGCCCTTGCCATTCTTCCGCGTTAGCAGCGCATTAATAAGTTTGGCTTCCGAAGGATTTCCGATTGAATAATTTAAAATGCCGTACATGTCATTTCTTCCTTCTGCCTTTAACTTTAATTTCGCCGCACGTAAAAGCACACAACTTGATTTCTATTTTAGCAAAAATAATATGTTACTCGATGTTTTTGCCTTTCAGAATATGACTCAAATTTGCCCACATTTTGTGAATTTTCCATCTCTTTTGTAGATCCACTCGAGTCTGAGTCACGACCGGTTTTTCTTTCTTTTTTTTTAATAGAGATTCCGCGGGGTTGATATTTCACGCAAAAATATCGAAGAATAAATGTATTCTTCAACCAATCACTGTATTTATCGCAAAAATTTTTTTCCGTACAATTCTTTTTTCTCCATTCTACTTATAAATTGAAACCAAAAGCCTCGCAAAAGTTTTACGTAATTCTTTTTGGGCATCATCCGAAATCTCTCCGTCTAATATTTCTAATATCTTCGTTTTTTGGCTTTAAAGGCCAGAACTATTTGTTTAAACTATCAGAAACTCTAGAACTATTAAAAAGGAAGTCAGAACTCTCAATAATTTGTGAGTTTCCGCAAAATGAGACGCTAGCTTCACACACACTGCCAGCGCTCCTAAGCCCGACAAGTCTTTGATTTCAAAGAGCCCACAACTACTATAAGATATCAATCGAGTACAAGACAACAGACACCGCCACTGTTATTACAGCAGCAGCAGCAGCAACCAATGCAACAGCAGCAGCAACTGCTGCAACCGCCACAACAATATATATATATATATATATATATATATATATATTAATATATATATATAAAAAACTTGACATTAAAAATCATATTGAAAGACAATTAGCCGAAAAAATCGTTGGTGTATGCATATTCGAGACATTTTGACCGCAATAACCATAAAATATTAGCTTCACTTAAAAAGAAATCAGAAGTGTGTTTGACTCTTGCCGAAAAATGCTCTACAATTGACGATAAAATACGTGCATTATGTGGCATATCACGACATACAGCTTCGTCTGAAAATTATTTTATCGACACATATCGTAACGTTACTTCGTCACAACCTTTAGTAATGAACGTAAAAGATCAAACTATGAATACACTATCTTTGCAGCAGGCACAAGCAAAAAAGTTTGAGTAGTTACGGATTCGAGCGGAGGATTGAAGCTAGCAATACGAAACTAGTATGTTCCGAAAAGGACAAACTGCTTGTCTTTGACGTTGAGAAAATGAATAAGATCCACCCACGTGGACCCAATCGCCCTCTTTAAAATAAATTTTCCGGCAGAGAATATTCGGGGCAAAGGGAAAGTGCGCGGCCAAATTAGCAAAAATGTTCGCACATAAATAACACAATCTGAAGTTTTTATGAAGGGAGACTTTTATTTCGTATCATAACTTTTATTTCTTAGTTTTAAACGTCTATTTTCAAACGTAATTGCAATGTCAATCGAAACATTGTAGGATAATCACAGCGTTTTTTCTTTATTAAATTAGCAATAAATGATCATTCAAACAACTATCTTGTATAATTCAACGGAATTTTCATTCAAAACAATATGCAAATAACTGGCGCAATTTTTGTTCCGTAGCAAAGGAGGCACAATTACGAGGGAAAAAAACTTACACATTGCTACCTCATAGTTTTTTAGGTGCGCAAGTAGAAACTTGCACATTGCTTCCTCATAGTTTTCAAGTGTGCAAGTAGAAACCTGCACATTGCTTCCTTATAGTTTTTAAGTGTGCAAGTAGAAACCTTCGCTTACAATGCTTCCTCTATGAGGAAGCTATTATTTTATTCGATGTATAATTATTATTATTTATTTGTTTTGGCTTCCTCATAGAGGAAGCTTTGTAAGCGAAGGTTCTACTTGCACACTTAAAAACTATGAGGAAGCAATGTGCAAGTTTCTACTTGCACACTTAAAAACTTGCTGAAAATGAGCGTCGAGCGTCAACGTAAAAAGGCACCTTTAGATATTATCTTTAAATTCGATCAGAATTTTTAAATAAAACGCTGTTGCTAAGGTGACGACAAGCGTCTTGAACATTAGTCCAGTCAAATTAGACATTTGAGCTCGGAAGTGAAGCGGTATCAATGAAACCTTATTAGGGTTGTTGGGGGGATGTAGAAGAGCTTATTTCTGAGTTTTCGGGTTAATCGGACCGATGGGTTTTTAAGGGAGGGAGGGGGAATGAAAAATTTCGTTTTTTTCGCAATAACTCGGCGAATTTTGACCGGACATGATTTTTTAACCCCTCATTTTGTAGCTCTTTTAAAGCCCTACAATTTATTTCGTGAAAACCCTAACCAAAAATCAATATTTGTCGAGTTCTAGCCGGTGAAAGTAGGAAAAAATGTATTTTGTCGCGGTTTTTTGCGTTTATCTCGTTTCCATTAATAGATAGAAATGTGCCGCCACTGACAAAGTTGTAGGGCTTGAAAAGACCTACAAAATGAGGGGTCAGTCGTTTAGATTCGTTAAAAATTGATCCCAGGAAAGTCTCTGGAAGTCGCGTTTTTAACGCGTGGCCGATCGTCGCCTATCGTCGCCGGCGCGCGGCGCGTGTCGAGTCGAGTGCGCTCGGGACTCGGCCCGAGACGCCCGAGTTCCCGAGCGCACTCGACTCGACACGAGCCGCCGCCGGCGACGATCGGCCACGCATTAAAAGCGCGACTTCCAGAGGCTCCCCTGGGCTCAATTTTTAACGAATCTAAACGAATGACCCCTCATTTTGTAGGTCTCTTCAAGCCCTACAACTTTGTCAGTGGCGGCACATTTCTATCTATTAATGGAAAGGAGATAAACGCAAAAAACCGCGACAAAATACATTTTTTCCTACTTTCACCGGCTAGAACTCGACAAATATTGATTTTTGGTTAGGGTTTTTACGAAATAAATTGTAGGGCTTTAAAAGAGCTACAAAATGAGGGGTTAAAAATCATGTACGGTCAAAATTCGCCGAGTTATTGCGAAAAAACGAAATTTTTCATTCCCCCTCCCCCCCTTAAAAACCCATCGGTCCGATTAACCCGAAAACTCAGAAATAAGCTCTTCTACATCCCCCCAACAACCCTAAAAAGGTTTCATTGATACCGCTTCACTTCCGAGCAAAAGCCTTTTTTTTTTGTCTAATTTGACTGGACTACATTTACAGAATTGTGAACGTATTAGAAATTTCTGAAACTTAAAATATATAATATATAAGTACAAATTCATCTCATACTTGTCAAGTTTGTATTAAAAATTTCTTTTTATTAAAAAAAGCGCTTTACCAATCATCGACACATTCAATAATAATATTCCCTAAATGATACTTTATTGATTTAAAAATAAATTATATCTATTTTTAAAACAAACTTTAACAGGGTTCTATTTATGTACAGATTCTCAGAAATTTCAAACGTCTCCGAAACTAATTAACCAAATTTTAATTAATTAAATATGAAATAGGGATAGAAAAAACTGGAAAATACAATAAAATTAGATATAGATCGCTATCTCAAATATTGAAAAGTTACAGCGTAAAACACTTTTCTAAAAAAAAAATTTAAAGAACCGTTTTACAGATCATCGCCCAATTCCATACCAACCTTCGTTGAATAATTCTCTATCGATTAAAAGAAAAAAAGAGCCCGATATCTCAATATTTGCGGAAGTTAGAGCACATACGGACAACATATGCACACACATACACACATGCATACATACAAACGGACATTTTTTCTAAAAATGATTTTTCGACGTTTTAGAACATTCTGAACACATTCAGAAAAACAAATAAAATTTTTTTTACGAAAACAAAGCTTCCTCTATGAGGAAGCAAAATCATGAGTATGTAATACCTTGTGTAAAATTGATGATAATCCGTTTTTAATCAATTGTTATAAAAAACTCCTTCAAACGATAAGTAAATGTACTTTAAACAAAATATCACAATTGTTACAAAAGAATCATACATGTACAATAAAAACTTCGAATCAAAAGGGTCATACACATGCTTGTTACATTGATACAACTCTTTGCAAATCGATGTTTCTTTGTGTTCAAATATTATCACCTCGGGCATTGGTAGGAAGTAAAAGAAACTGGATAATAATGAATTTGAAGCACAAAAGACGGAAAATGATAGTGAATCTGTTTCGGATAACGAACAAGAATTGAGTCCAATAGAAGAAACAAAAAATAAAACAACGTAGACGCTATTTTATCAAATGACAAACAAGAATTGAGTTCAAAAGTTCCAATAAAAAAAAAAAAAAAAAAAAAATAACGTAGACGCTACTTTAAATAATCAGCGTGAAGCAATGTTAACCCAGATTCTTGACGGTCAAGATAGTTATTACGAGCAATACGCTATTTATCCTTTATATGAAAAAAAAATCATGTGAAAGTGCTACTGCCTTATAACAAATGTTAAAAGTTCAAGATTTGCCCTTGGACAATCGTGAGAAAACTTTAGATCTATCGTGTTTTCCAGATTTATTTCCTTTTGGTGTTAATGGACAACACGAAACTAGACAGGTTAAACTTCACACCCATGAATTTATCAAATGTTGTTTGACATCCAAACATTCACAATTTAGATTAGTCCACAATTCTTATTTTTCTTGTTAAATGATGCGAATATTCGTCAATTAAATCGTGATATTTATCATAAATTGTATACAACTGATTCACGAGAACGTTATACGGCTAAAGAATATTTACAAGCATTGGAGAAAGGTAATTTGGAATCTGACTTGAATTCAATATTTTCCACTTTACGAAATACGAAACAATACTGGCGTAGACCAAGTGATTTAAATTGTATGACGCAAGAGTACGGACCTGCGACGGTTCTTTACAGTTAGTCCTGGTGAAAGGATGTGGAATGATTTAGGTGCATATATTTGTGAAGTAAATGGATGGCCTAACGATTCGACGCCCATTAGTGTACTCGTTGCTAAAGATCCCGTGTCGACGTCGAGATTTCTTGATAATAAATTCAAAGCGCTGCTTGATTTTATTTGTTCCAAAGATCACCCGATCGGAGAAGTAACACATTACTTCTGGCGACGAGAATACCAAGGTAGAGGTATACAACATTTTTATTTATTAATTTGGATTAAAGACGCGCCAATTATCGGTAAATCTTTTGTTGAAAAGATTTCTAAATTTATTTTGCAACATATAAGTTGTAAAAAGCCAGATCCAATATTTCACCATTGTTATACAGGCGAATCAATATGTATCAACGACACAAACATAACGATTATTGTCTTCGTTCTAAAAAAACAGGACGTAAAACGACTCGTGTCTGTCGTTTCGGATTTCCTCGTCCAGTTACAGACACGTTGATTATGAAAGATGTCATAAGTACGATAGCAGGTAGAAAACGATTAAAAAAATAGAAGTAGGCTTTACGACCTTCCTCGAACAGATACTGAAACCACTATAAATGATTATAATCCTACCATTTTACTGCATGGGAAAGAAATATAGATATACAATTTATCGGCGAAAAAGCATCACTGCTTACTTGGTATATTACTATGTATCTAAATAAACCAGGAAAAAGTAAAATATCTGATGTTATCTTTGATAGTAAAAATAAGAAAGACGAGTCATTGACGAGCCATCTTTGGAAGATTGCTTTTCAAGCCATGAATAATAGAGAATGTGGTGCTCTTGAAGCTGCTGATACATTGCTAGGTAATCCTTTATATGGGATTGATCGAAATACGAGTATTAGATAATTATGATGTTAATCAGATACAACATAGAAAAGTTAAAACCTGTAAGGAAATTGAAGCTCTTGATGGAGATTCCACAGACATATTTTGTCCGTCTATAATAGGTGATCATTATCCACGGAGACCGGAAGAACTTGAATCCTTGTGTTTATATGAAATTTGCACAACAATATGATATTACAAAAATCAAACCACGAAGTAAAAATATTGAATACTAGAAGACGAATTACACAGCTCCACAAAAAAAATCGACATTTTTTTTGCGGGGACCTGACCCACCTTACTATATGTAATCGAGCATGCTGAAACCGAATCCGGAGTCCAAATAACCCCATCACGTCAGGTTTTTTTCCTAACCTCAAAAAATAGGCTAAAAATCATAAAATTCAATAAAAGCCCAAACAAAACCCTATTGTCATATATCCCATCTACCCCACAACTCTATAACCTTAAAACCCCATAATCCTAAATCCCATAACCCTAAACCCTAAAACCCCATAACCCTAAAACCCCATAACCCAGTGAAAAAAAGACTTATGCGCGTTCAAACGGTGAAAATCAATATGTTTCAAACAGCCATGCCCTTTAACCCCTCAACCACGTAACCTTAAAACCCCATAATCCTGAAACCTCATAACCTCAAAAACCCCATAACCCTATAACCCCATAACTCCATAGATGACGAGCCAGAAGGGTTGCTTCTATCAGTGTTGAAAACAAAAAAACATTTTTTTGCGTGTTTGCAATCCAGGGCACCTCCACGTGGTTGACGGTGGGCAACGGAGTTATTCCGTGATCCGGCAGAGACCCTGGATAACGGCGTTCATGCCGTCATGGCAAACACACGAAAAAAATTTACGATGCAGGGAGTCGGATATCCAGTATCGGCGACTGGTCAGAGTGAGCAAGCGGGCCCGCAGTTGTCGTCATCATGTGACCGCAGCTCTGTAGAGGTGGATACCTTGGCCTCTACAGAGTTTACAGCTTCAAGACGTGACACAGCCAAAAAAACCCATACAGAACATGAACATGACGATCAAAGCAAACAGAATCAATTCTGTTATGTTTGTAGTACGTATGCACCACCAAAACATCGGAAAAACATCACTGATGTTGCTTGTACTGCATACAGTTACTGTTTTGCAAATGATGTATCGAATCAGGATAAAAACTGGGTTCCACATATCATGTGTGCGAGCTGCTATAATATGATACTCTCATGTTATAAAAAAAAGGACCTTTCTAATTTGATATACTCCTCACCTGTCGTATGGCGCATGCCGAACTCAAAAGAGGATTGTTTTTTTTGCTTGACCATTACGCGTGGATTTAATATGAAAAATAAATCCAAAATAAAATATATGTATACACGTTCAATGATTCCAGCTGTCTTAATTAATGCAGCAGATAAATTAGATACTATGGAGATTACTGCAGAAGAAGAAAAAGAAGTACAAATAGAGCAAATGGACAGTGATATGGAATGGGAAGAGGAGCAGGAGCAGGAAAAGAGAAACAAATGCCTCAAAAATTTACACAAGCTGAATAGTGACTTAGGAAGAGAGTTAGGTTTATCGAAAGAAGCTCACGAACTTCTAGCTTCAAGGTTAAAAGAGAAGAATCTCTTAGAAAAAGGAGCAAAAATTACAGTGTACAGAAATAGAGAGCAAGAGTTCCGACCATTTTTCACCTATGATAAATCGCTGGAATTCGTATACTGCAATAATATCGCCGGACTATTGAGTAGTTTGACAGCTGGCATCTATGAACCTGAAGAATGGCGGCTTTTTATGGACTCTTCTATTCGTAGTCTTAAGGTGATATTGCTCCATAACACAAATGTACTGGCTCCCGTACCAATAGCTCATTCCACATTTCTCAAAGAGTCTTACGATAAAATTAAAATCGTTCTTGAAAAAATAAAATATTCGGAGCATCAATGGAGGATCTGCGGCGATCTCAAGATCATTGGCATTGTTCTAGACATGCAAAGCGGAAACATTAAATACCCTTGTTTCTTGTGCCTTTTTGACAGTAGAGATCGACAAAATCATTACAAAAAGAAAGAATGGACCCTACGAAAGTCACTAGAGCCCGGATCGGCAAACGTTATAAAAGAACCACTTGTAGAAGAAAGAAAAATTTGCGTGTGCGTGCGGCGTGTGCGTGCGGCGTGTGCGTGGTTGCGGCGCGCGCGCGTGCGGCGCGCGCGTGCGTGCGGCGTGTGTGTGCGGCGTGTGTGTGCGGTGTGTGCGTGTTTCACTCTCCTGGTACAATTCGAATTACTTTTCAACAAAATGCGACGTGGATATCTTTGATCAAGTCCCACGCGAACCGCGTGGCAACGCGTTGTCGGTGAGATTATCTGACCCGCGCGAGGGGCAGCGCACGATTGTGCGGCGCGCACAGCCCTCTGGGCACAATAGTTGGTGAAATTTGTCGCTAGTTTTTTCCGGGTTCAGACTGTAGTAACCGGTGTAGGTGGTTGCAGCCCTCTGTGCCTCGCTGCCTGGCCCCTTCGCAGCTGCGGCAAGCACACGCCGCGAAATGCACCTCGTTCGTTTCGCTATTTCTGTTTCGGGCGATCAAAATTCGGCAGATCACCGAATTGATGATACGCGCCGTCCCTCGTCCGTCTGGGTCGGAGCAAGCTCTCACCGCCGCTTTGGGATCTCCCATGATCCGCACTTTGGCGCCGTCGGGCGACGAACTTTTTTTTTCTCACGGCCGAGAGCCATCTCGGGGGGGCTTTCGCAGGCCGCACGCGATGCGCATCTGCGTCGCGCCGTCGACGATGCCGATCGGTCCCCTGCCACGCGAACCGCGTGGCGGCGTGTTGTCGGTACGCGGCCAATTTGTTTCATCCCCCTTCCCCTTGTCCTTTTCCTCCACCTCCTTGCCGGAGCCGATAATGTTGGTGTAGAATGTGCGCGCGCACACAACATTGTTGCGGAGGAAAAAATTTTTCGTCAAGTTCCCACACTCGACGCGCAGATTCATGAATCGTAGACCCGGGGCGAGCCCGGTTTTGGAGCCCCCGGGACGCAATTGCGTCCTGTCATGGTTACGGAGTGTATTTATCATTTGACCACGACCTTTATTCCGATATTTTATGTCGTTGGGAATAGGCGGCGAATCTGCAGTGGTTACTACCTTCGGTCTTTCAAGAGTTTCTGATAAATCTATTTTTTGCTCGCGACACGCGCACGCGCACCTACCGGGCCGACAAACATCGCCAATTTCTTTTTCCTTCCGGAATCCCCACAAGCGGGACGCAAAAGTCGCGCAGTTGATAAAGCGCCACGCCGCCCTGCGTAAAATGTTGAGCGAGGTGCGCTGCCAATTTTTTCTGGTGACCGTTGCAATGCCCAATGGAAATATCCGCTAAGTAGGGGCCCTCCGCCCGCCACGCCCTGCCACACTCCGGGCAGGTACATCCTCGGCGTCCGCAGCGGTAGCAAAAGTCCTGCCTGCGGGGCTCTCAGCATTCATATGCGAGGTGGGTCGGGAAGCCGCAATTCCAGCAGGCCTCTTTTTTTGCTGGACTGGTGTCCGCTGTCGGTGTCCCCTCTGATGGGGTCTCGGGGGTAGGTAAACCTCGAGGGACCGACGGCAACCCCAGCGACTGATCGGTGTCGCGCCCGACCGAAATGGTCCTCCGACAAAATGGACAAGGGAGCTTGCCGTCCGAGGTCAGCACCTCCATATTTCGGACCGCTGTGACCGCTTGTACGGCCGCGTCGGATCGGAAGGGGGTGACTTGAACAGCCACCGACCGCACGGTGGGTCGATCCCGTCTCACCGCGTCCGCAGTATGGCGCCGGGTGGGCCAATACATCCAGTCACTCAGCCCCGCATAAATCCAGGATGATCCATGGGGGGGGGGGGATTAAACTCGTGCGTATGTATACGTACACGTAAAGACGGACAGATAACGCAATTTGTTTTGCGATTGGACATCAGTTCAGATTGAACCGCCCGCCAAAATGGATCGTGTCACATCTCATGCTTGTTCGGATCCATATGTAAAATCTTGAGTTTCCATTTCCAGATTGTAATCATTGTCGCATTGGTTTTTTATAGCCTTGCAAGTCGCGCGTGAAAGGGGAGACAAATGTATGGAGAATCAATACGTTTCCTCGGAAAGTTAAACACGCATTTCAATTTTTTAAACCTGTTTCAAACATGACGTTTATCCGCGGACAAAATTTTCTTGCCGCGGGCCGAACCGGGCTCCGGTCGGCGCGACCGTGGTCCCGTTTAACGGCGCTCCATCCCGTTTTTTTTTTATTTCTTTCAAATTTCACGTTTTCGTCGGTGACTTTCGCCGGTGACCGGGCCCCCTGGGTCGGCGCGACCGCAGTCCTGCTCTACGGCTTTCGCTCTCTCTCTCTCTCTCTCTCTCTCTCTCTCTCCATCTTGATTCTTTGGTAACTTTTTTCAAATTTGACGTTTCCTCAGTGAACTTTATCGACTCTGCGCCGCCACTGGGCTACGCGTAACCGCGTGGCTCGACCTGTTTTACCTCGTGTTTATCCATGTAACAATCGATATGACGAACCATCGTCGCCGGGATTGAACATTAATTCGTAAATGTGACGAACAGAGCGATGCGTTAAACGTTGATCCCAGGCATTCCATCGCACTGCTACATTTACCTCTTTCAATTTTTTGGCTCCGGCTGCAGGCCGTCTATCTTCACGATGTGCGCAATCTAAAATTTCCACCTCACCAGTTCCCGCGTCTTTTTTTTTTTTTTGTTTATTGGCTCCTGCCTCGTCTGTCGCGCCTCATCGGCAGCATCGGACATGTAACTCGTCATCGAATTCTACATCGTCGAAATCTCCCAATTCTTGATCGACAACAGCACAACTCCATTTGGCCTTTCCGAAAACCCTATTGGCCAGTGAGATTAAATTACCGACGTTCCTCCGACAATGAGATTAATTTAGAATGTTCCACTGCTGAACAACCGGGCACTGCTTTCTAAGGCCTGGGCGCATTCCCCGCCATATATTATTTTGTAGCAAACTTGTGTAATTTTTCGCACCAACCCGGGGGCCGACTGTTTTCACACGACCTGCGCAATCTAAAATTTCTATTTTTTTTTTGTTGCTGGCTCCTGCCTCTTTACAGCGGGCAGTAGGATTAAAAATAGCTCGCGGGTCGTCTTTATCGCGTTTAGGGAAACGCGCGTACGATCGACGACCATGCGGATCGATGGACGCTGCGGCGATGGATCGTGTATCTTTGCGGTGATTTCGATTCTCTTTCTCTTAGAGATACTTACTCAATATGGAGGTACTCTCCTCGCATTTCTATACCGGATTAGCCCACTTTAACCGCTCGCAAGCCATATGGATGCCTTGCGCGAACCGCGCAAATAATACATAGACCTTACCCACACGATTATTCAATTATTTAGTTATGGGGTTTTAAGATTATGAGGTTGTGGAGTTGATGGGATATATGACAATAGAGTTTTGTTTGGGCTTTTATTGAATTTTATGATTTTTAGCCTATTTTTTGAGGTTAGGAAAAAAACCTGACGTGATGGGGTTATTTGGACTCCGGATTCGGTTTCAGCATGCTCGATTACATATAGTAAGGTGGGTCAGGTCCCCGCAAAAAAATGTCGATTTTTTTTGTGGAGCTGTGTAATGGTTATTATCTTAAACGACGACAGCGTAACTATCTTATTAATAACTATAAATATGATGTCAATACGCGGCCGGAAAATTATTTCTTTTCATTACTGCTTATGTTTAAACCATGGCGGAAATTGGAAGATCTTAAAAATGAATGTGATACTTATGCAGAATCATTTCATTGTATTGGTTTATTGATAAAATCTGATTTTGAGGTTCTCAAAAAAAAAAAAAAATCTTTTAAAAGCGAGTCTTTCAAAACAAGATTAGGGGAGAATGGGGGAATTACAGTCATCAGGCAATGCCGGTCACCTGTATTTTACATAAACCAACAGTTATATCAAACTTTTTTTGTCTCTATCCGTTTACATACATGATTATCGAGTAATTTATTATGCCGTGCCTATTAAACCAACATAAATTAATAAAAATCTGGTGATTCTTATTTTACGCCCTTTTTCTTATAAGAATCGATGTACTTTTAATAAGGGTTTTGCGAAATTTTTAGTAGTTAAAATTACATCTAACCGTTATTTATGACTTTTTTTATTCTTTAGCTTCCATTTCGCCCATATTAAAACGATGACATCGTATAAATAAGGCATAAGGCAGGCCCTAATCAAGGTGCTCGAGGCGGCACCATCCAACAAATTAAAGACTACAAATTAAAGACATTTACAAACATTTCAAAAATTTCTACAATGTAAAAGATGGGCAGGGTCGACGTCGTCGACGATGGCGTCGGTGTTGGCGGCGGCGGCGGCGGTGCGAGAAAACGACGAATGAGCGACGATACGTCGGAGGACGAGTCCGCCGCGAAAAAAACTAAATCGAGGTGCTTCAGTCGATAATTTTATTTACAGAAAGTTATATAAAAAACATAATATACATCGCTAGCCAATACTAAAGCGGTAAATTTATATTTTACAGATAAGAAATATTTTTGCGAGACACGTCACTTAAATTTTCTTTGTTATCTGCTTCTACTATATTAATGGACGGCTCTGCGATACGCAATGATATTTCTATACGTAAAACATGTTCGCGCAATCTTCATACAAATAGATGTTATTACATAAAAATAGTTATCAACGATACGTATGGAAAAACAGATTACGCCAAGAATTGTCGACAAATAACATATTTAAAAAAACTGACTGCAAAAACCAGGACGAGGTCGATATTGGAAACTGAATAAATGTGAGTACATTCAAAAAATGTTCACTTTCGTATAAATATATTATTATTTAATATAACATTTCGCCCATATTAAAACGATGACATCGTATAAATAAGGCATAAGGCAAGCCTTAATCAAAGTGCTAGAGGCGGCACCATCCAACAGACTACAAATTAAAGACATTTACAAACATTTCAAAAATTTCTACAATGTAAAAGATGGGCAGTGGAAAAACAGATTACGGCAAGAATTGTCGACAAATAACATATTTAAAAAAACTGACTGCAAAAAACAGGACGAAATCGATATTGGAAATTGAATAAATGTGAGTACATTCAAAAAATGTTCACTTTCGTATAAATATATTATTATTTAATATAACATTTCGCCCATATTAAAACTATGACATCGTATAAATAAGGCATAAAGCAGGCCCTAATCAAGGTGCTAGAGGCGGCACCATCCAACTACAAATTAAAGACATTTACCAAACATTTCGAAAATTTCTACAATGTAAAAGATGGGCAGTGGAAAAACAGATTACGACAAGAATTGTCGACAAATAACATGTTTAAAAAAACTGACTGCAAAAAACCAGGACGAGGTCGATATTGGAAATTGAATAAATGTGAGTACATTCAAAAAATGTTCACTTTCGTATAAATATATTATTATTTAATATAACATTTCGCCCATATTAAAACTATGACATCGTATAAATAAGGCATAAGGCAGGCCCTAATCAAGGTGCTAGAGGCGGCACCATCTAACTACAAATTAAAGACATTTACCAAACATTTCGAAAATTTTACAATGTAAAAGATGGGCAGTGGAAAAACAGATTACGGCAAGAATTGTCGACAAATAACATGTTTAAAAAAACTGATTGTAAAGAACCAGGACGAGATCGATATTGGAAATTGAATAAATGTGAGTACATTCAAAAAATGTTCACTTTCGTATAAATATATTATTATTTAATATAACAAATTCACTCGGTTTTTGGGGTAACGGTAGTCGCTTGCACGGGAAAATTGCAGTCGTGGCGCATTTGTTCCTAACCATCGGGTCTGCAAATGTCGAGTGACAGCGTATAAACATCACGGTATGTATACACCTATATTTATACCACAAATGTGGTAGAATTTATCTAAACTTAGTGAGAAATGAATAATATACATGATTTACATACAAAATATGTTCAATTTGATGGACATTTCAGTCTTGAAATAATGCCGGAATTTTAGGTTAAAATTTCAATTTTCTGTTAATCATTAATTGTAATTATATTTTCAATTTAAGATGCCTCGTTGTAGACGAAGAAAAACTGAAAGAGGAAAATGGTCCTCAGACGAGCTCAGAGCAGCTATCAAGGCAGTAAAAGCTGGAATTCCCATTCGTCAGGCTGCAACTGCATCGAACATTCCCTTCAGCACTATCCAGCAAAGACTCAAAACCGGAGACAATTCCTCAAAGCCAAGAATAAGTCGAAAGCCTGTTTTTACAGCAGCCCAAGAAGCTGCATTGGCTGATACTTTAATAAAGTTAAGCGAAAATGTTTTACGGACAGACACCTCTTCAAGTGCGCTGCGCAGCACGCCACAACGGCAGATTCAGTCGAGATACCGTGGTGAACGGACGGCTGACAGTTCGTAGTTACAAAGCGAACACAAGTGTGAAGATAGATACAAAGGAAAGATACATCGACAACAACAGCACGATAGAAAAGCAGAAAAGGAAGATCGAGAGATGGGAGAATAACCTGCAGAGAAAGATAAAAAAATATGCAGAACAGCAACGGATGCTGAATGTAAGAGAGAAGAGAATAGAATTTATGGAAAGATATGAGAGAGGAACTCTCACCCATCGAAAGTGATGCAGAGGCGTACGACAACGTAGAGATCGCAGCGCAGAACAAATCCATCGAGGTGGTGAAGCAATGCGAAGCAGCCCGTAAGAGAAGCATCTTCGACGCGGGAAATCGTATGGTGAACGACGACGAAGGTAAACTCGTCGCCGAGATAAAAACTGTTTACATCGTTCGGGATATGAGAAAGCCGAATGACAGGAGAGAATTCTCCTATGAAATTAATACGAAGATCGAGAAAGGCATAGCAGATTCGTCGATTAAAACGAGTGAGACGACACGCGCAGCAACAAGCAAACCAATCGCAGCGACCAGCGCGAGCACGTCGAGCATCGAATCAACGCCGACGACATTGATGATCTTGCCACAGCAGGACATCGTCAATCAACAACACCTAATCATATTACCATCAGGAGACATGGGAACGCTGAGAAAAATCGCGCCAAAACCAATGAGCGCAGATCGACCAATGACAGCCAAGCAGTCAACAGCGGAGATCGTTGAGGACCAACAAACAGGCAAGCCAATGCACAAGGAAGAAAAGAAGAAATCTAATAAGCCAATCATAACCTCCGTTAAAAAGACGCAATTACCAATCAAGAAACTACCAAGAAAGTTAGCCGACAAGGCGAAAAAGAAGATTAAAAGATGTTCGCAGCCATCAAGCGAATCGAGTGAGGAAGAAGACACCAGCGTGTACGACAAACTTTCCACTAGAACCGACCAGATTAAGAATTCTATCTTAAGGAAGATCCTTAAGACAGAATTGCCAAGGAGTATGAAGTCGACAGCTAAAGCCGCCACTTCAAGGTCGGATACTTCTCAGCACATAGGTGACAGCCAGCCAAGGAGGATGTCCACAGCATTGTCTGCGGATCCAGGCGCTGTGCAATCTGTCAAACCAGCCGATCAATCGGCAAACCTGACCGTGGAGGAGGTCGAGATATTCGCAGAGGAAGGCCTGACGCAGCAGGAGCTGTTCGTAGAGGTTCCAGAGGCCGAGGTCGAGGAGGTAATTCATCACGGTGGGCTACAGCCCGCTGCCGACCAATCGCAGCCGAGGAACGAGCCTGATGAGGGAGCCGAGGGTAGAGGAGCCAGTCAGCGAGCAGACCGAGACAGAAGCAGCGGCAGGTGCATCCCTTCCTTGCTAGATAAAATCATCCCTGCGATTTTACGACCAAAGAATATTTATTTTTATCTTTTATTAAGAGCGTGTTTGATAACATTTTATTTTGCTTGATTTTATACAGAGAGACGCAGAGGATTTTATTCTTTGAGTATTTTAATAATTTAGATATATTATTCTAAAATTAAGACTTTATAATAACACACGCAGAGCGTGACACATTGACACATTAAAAACATAGAAAACCGAGACACTTACTTTTTACCAGTCCCACACATCCTAAAAACGGGAAAAACAACATACAATAATTAACATTCATAATGAGCCATTCAAAGGCCGACCTGCTGGTAGAACAGCAATATTCAATTAAAGTAGCTGACAGAGTCACAGAGCAAGTAGCAATTCTGGTAATAATAACAGTTCTCATTTTATTCGCAATATTAGTCATTTATGCATTATTTACAATATATTCCTTATAATGGATACAGAGAAACTAAAAACAACGATATTAACATTACTTTTCATTCTATTCGCAATTTTAATACTTTTTAGTTTATACGGAATTTACTCAGCCAATCAGGCAACATGAAATTCAAAGAATACATAGTAGTAACGTTTATCATTTTCTTTCCGCTGACAACAGCATTTCCCGACATAAACATGATTATTACACTATTTACACTATACACAATGTATTTGTTAATTTTGAGTTTGCTAAACGCCACAACATCCCCAATAATTTTAATAAAGAAAAAAGGTGTGCTGGCGTAGATTAGTTCTATGGATTCCAAGCTCGTAATCCGTCAATCAGCGTGAAGAAACCAGAGGCAACAAGCCTCAATCGTGTAACGGCATTGAATCCGGAGGCTGTAAAAATGTTCTTCGATAACCTGAGGATCGTGATGGACAAATATAACTTCTCGCCATCCCAAATTTGGAATATAGACGAAACAGGAATTACAACAATCAAACAGCCCCAAACTGTGATCGCTGCGAAAGGTCAGAAGAGACTTGGTGCTATAACCAGTGGCGAACGAAAAAAAACTGTCACAGTTTGTCTGTGCTGTCAGCGCTGCGGGGTTTTGTTCCTCCAATGTTTATTTTTCCTCGTCAGAAAATGGCAGCTGGCTTATCAACTGACTGGCCCTATCGGAGCAATTTACCATTGCTCGAAAAACGGTTGGACGACTACGGAACTGTTCCTTGTATGGCTGAAGCACTTTGTGGAGAATTCAAAATGTTCAAAAGAGAAGCCAGTCTTACTGGTTTTGGATAATCACGCAAGTCATATTTCTCTAGAAAGCCTACGAATTCTGTCGTGACCATGGCATAGTGATGGTTTCATTGCCTCCACATACTTCACATCGACTTCAGCCATTAGATGTTACTTTTTTCGGTCCATTCAAAGCTTGCGTTTCGCAAGGAAAGTGATAATATGATGAAATCTGAGCCGCTGCGTAAAATCACTGAATATGATCTGGCTTCACTTTTCAGAAAACCTACGTAAAAGTTGCTTCAATCGGAAAAAGGATTTCTAGATTTAGCTTGACCGGAATCTGTCCACTCAATCCAAATATAATTTCGCAAGAAGATTTCGCGGTTGCCTCACTGCTACGGCCAATAAATTCGAATCCACTCAGCAACGAAAACATCACACCGGAAGAAGTTTTCGTGGCTGCTTCGCCGCTACGGCCAATAAATTTGAATTTACTCAGCAATGAAAACATCACACCGGAAATACTGCAACAAATAGAGCCATCGCAGATTGCTATTCACGACGATACTTTGATATCACCATCGATTATCGCAGATGCAGCATTCAATATCGACGAGCTTCCAATGTTGCTTGTGGATTCATGTGACGAAACTTCGAGAAATTTTGATCTTGGTGGAAAAGAAATTTTATTCGCTCATGTATCGACGAGCACAGCTAGTGAAAAGAAAATTTTATTTGATTGTGCATCGACGAGCACCATGATGGCTGTAAATACGCTACTAAACACCGAGAGAACATCGCCGATTGTTGAACCTACTGTTTCCCCGCTGCCGAACATAAGCGACATTGCACCCTGCCTGTTGCCGAAAGAAAATGTGCCACCACAGAATTCTGTCCCGAAAAGAGCTGGTCGGAAGAAACAGCAATCAATAATTATCACCAGTTCCCCCATGAGAGAAGAATTAGAAGTAAAGAAGCAAAAGAAAATAATTAAGAAAGAAAAATTGCAGGTAATCCAAAAGGGAATCGAAAACAAACGAAGAAAAAAGGATAATAAAGAAAAAAGAACCGATTAAAAAAAGGCAGAGAGGAAGGCCGAAAAAACCGAAAGAGACAGAGCAGGCGAAAGAAGAAGGGAAAGAGAAGCCAAAAAGACAAACTATAAACTAATGAGACTGTAAAAGATGTAAAATAAGAAAGTTATAGTACAAAGTTGCAGCTGTTGAAAGCATTTAACTTATTTTTCGTTTTTTGTTTAGAGATATACTGTTATCTATATAATAAAATGTTTAAGACAGTATTAAAAAAAATCCTATTATTTATAATGGTTATAGGTAAGCGCATAATTAAATAAAAGAACTTATTTCTATCTATTTTATGTCTGAAAGTCTTTTTTTTACCGATACAAAATTTGTTGTCCTATCAAAATCTAGCCCGCCGAACCCTGGCTGCTAGCGACCTGGCTGGCATTACCCCAAACGTAACCGTAATTACCCCCGAAGCTGACCGCGGTTATCCAAGAGGCGACCGTAATTACCCAACACGTCGGACAATTGCGGTCAATTAGAGATTTTTATAATCAATGCAGGCTTAATTATTTATTACCTTTCTTGACTTTTATGCTTCTACTTTCGAAGAATGATTGATGAAGTATCCGTCAACTATTCCATTTTGGTTCTGAAGACATTTCTTTTTCAGAAAATAAGAAATAAGTCTTACTGACTGCAATTCCCCCATTCTCCCCTATACGAATTATGTAATTTTATTGATAATTTGCCATTTAATACCGTTTGTTTACTGCGCCTACTTGTCATGTGTGCGATGTTCTTAACACTGCAATGTTAAGTCGTATTGCTTCAAAAGAAATATTATTAACTGCTAAAGATACGTTTGAATGTAATAAACATATAAGAAAGCAAGTAGTAAAGAAATTGACAAATAATGATGATAATAATATTATGACAGGTGGACTTTCAAAACAAATTACAATTAAAATTGGAGCTAAAGTCATAATAAGACGCAATATTGATGCCACTTTGGGCCTTGTAAATGGTACAACTGTTACAGTTATTTTGTTGTGCAGGATACTGATTATGTAGAAAAGATAAAACTTCTTTTACCGTCTGGTTTGGAGTATTTTATTGAAAGAGTAAATGTCAAGTTTCAAGCTTGCAAAACGCTGTTATGAATATAGGTAATTCTGTATTTAGTCATGATCAAGTATATATTGCGTTATCCCGAGTAACATCTCTGGATAGATTGCATTTAATTATAGTTACAAAAACATCTAATAGCGCTAACCCGTTTTTTGTTTAATATGTAATAGAACAATTATTATTACTGACGGTCTAACACAAATACAGCGACACAGAATCCCAAATGCACAAAGAAAAATCTAAAAAAAAAAATGGCAGAACAAGAGAACCCTCCGAAAGCACAGAAAGAGAACGAACCAGACAGCAAACAAAACAAACTGACACCAAGAGCCACGAACCCAGGCAACCGACACCAACTGATCAACATCCAGGGACAAATCAAGCACCACCAAAAACCACCTTGCCCCTCCAAAAGGAAACAAGCCCCAAAACCAACCAAACCATCCCCAACCCCAGAAGACGAGCCAACCCCACCACACCCAATACATAATATTCTCCACGTCGGAGAATTGGCCAAAGATGTGAAAGTACTTCTTCGAGTGCAAATCTTCAACAAAAAGATTAAAAAATTACATCATTAACACATTTGGACGAAATGGTCGAGAACGGCAGTGAACTTTTAACAAACAAAGAAAATTGATAACTGGAAAAAATGTAGAGAAAAATTAAAAAAGGAGAAATTGCAATTGAAGAAGTAAAATGCTCTAAAATTGGCAACCAAATGGAAGAACGCATGTGCGCACCTAACAGCCAACCCACCACCAAGACTCCTTCCAGAATCCAATCCCACCTCTGGAAGAGTGGCTGAAGAAGGTATATAGGGTATACTAGTAGACCAACATACAATTGATTACCTCACAGGTTCTTCTCCTGAACGACCAAAGGACTATCACCAAACTCTCAGATTGTGATTTGCAGATAGATGGAAACAATCTAGTAGATCCACCGGATTCCTTAACTAACTCCATGTTTTGTAAAACGATATGTATTTGATTGCCAATTAGTTGTCGAAGGAAATATATTTGGTTTTTGCTTAAAAAAGTGATATGGCGAACAAATCGAACGAAGATTTAAATACGCAAAATGACGAAGCATTTCTAACATTTGATGAGAAAAAAAAATTTGCGAAGATACGAGTTGGCCGCATACATTGCTGAACACAATCTTCCTTTTCAAAAGTCAGAAGGGCCTGTCAAATTTTGTCAAGACTTAGGAGAAGATCCTAAGATCTTGAGAAGCTTAAATGTAGGTCGAACGAAATGTACAAATATCATCAAAAATGTTTTGTGTCCAGTTGCGACAGATCATGTATCTAATAACGTAAAAATTCAAAATTTTCTATTTATATCAATGAAACATCTGATATAATAAATAAAAAATGGATGACGTTTCTTGTTCGATATGTAGATTCCAAAACTTTAGACATTCGTACGCAATTAATAAAGTTAATTAATATTAATGCTAAAGATACTAGTGCAGAAAAATTATTTACGCATTTGAAACTGAAATGTGTAAACTGGAGATTCCATTTTTAAATATCATCGCTCTGTCATGCGACAATGCGTCTGTCATGACAAAAAAACATTTATCTTTTAAAACAAAACTTCAATCAAAATGCAAAAATTTATTAACATTTTCATGTCCTTGCCATTCCGCTGCATGAAGGCGCACGCTGCATGCGCTTAAATGCCCGATTTTTGTGAAGAATTTCTGAGAAAAATTGCAACTTATATTAACAACAGTCCAAAACGTTTAGCTATTTTCAATGACTTTTGTGAATGTTTTCAAGATACAACTCACAAAATTTTGAAGTTATGCGAAATATCGATGGTTCTCGCGTTATTCATGTATTGATAGACTTCTTAAATCGTAAGATACAATATTTTCATAATGAAATGTGAGCGAAAAAAACAAAGTCTAGGGAATACTTATTGTCTTTGATGGGAAATGTAGATATAAAAGCGTACTTTTTATTTTTAAAACATGTTTTAAATTTCTTTAATACATTTTATGCCCATTTTCAAGCTCGCGACACAAGGATTCACTTAAGGGGTTATATCCACTTAGGAGGCAAAAAAAACAGCGATTTTTTAAGAATTTATCCTGGAAAGGCATTTTAATTTATAAACACAAAATTTTACACACTTATTGTTCGAGCCGGGTTTCGCGTGGTCTTTCCTTTTGTTCGTTCCGTGTGCTCGCAAGTTTGAGGGCGTGTTGTGGCCGGGTTAATACAGAAGTCTTATTCGAGAAATAGCAACGGCAATACTTGTAATCGATTTGGATGAAGAAGAAATTAAAACGAAATCAAAAGAAAAAAAAGGCGCCAAAAAGAAATCTACTTTGAAATGAACCAAACTCTAAGGCGGAGTCCCCGCCTTCATGCCCTGGATAATACCAAACAAAAAAAAACATGCAATCGAGTAAAAACGAGCCGCAAAAAAACCGAGCAACCTTCGAAAAAAAAACGAAAAACGAAAAAATAAAAATTACTGCTATCAATAAAAAGAAAAACACTACGGAGAAGGATAAACCCCTCTCCCCCCCCCCCAAAAAAAGGATTAAGAATTTTTTTTTAATTATTCACAGGAAGCGAAAGCGAACGCTTTACAGGATATAATAAATAACAAATGCGATGTTAAAGAAGCAGAAAAGATATATAAAGTACCCACGAAAACACTTTACAAAGAATTAAAACAATTAGGACTTAAAATTGTATATAATAATTTTTTTTTAAAGAGATGATGTATTCAATGAATAATGTATAATTTAATTTTTATACAAATAATGTATAAATTTAACTGTTTTTATTGCTTATCCCAATCTAAATCACAAATCACAATCTAAATCAGTTAATTTCCTTAAGCAAACCTCCGAAAATTTCTTAAAACCAGAATTATTAAAAGATTTGCTTACAAATATTTCATTTCGTGAAAAGAAGAATCAAAAATCTCTTGATAATATAACTTTAGGATCAGATCGCGAAGAATATCTTTGTAAGTTAGTGGAGGAAGAACACGGAGATGTTATAACTATTCGACAAAATTGTTTGCAGTTTTAAATCACTGCTGACGAAGAAATTTGAAAGAGATTCGTAACAAATTTTTACATAAATTAAAAGTTTTTCACAAAAAAAAATCAGCACTGCAACCACGGTGGCGGGGCTTGTACGTGCGTCCCCACCTTGAAGCACCGATCAAGAGCGGCCACGATTATATTATTTCAACACGCCGCGAAAGCAACACGCCGCGCGGACTTGAAGGCCCGTACTCTCAGCTCACTTTTATCATAAATGCGCGCATTTAACATATAGTTTTACGTTACATGTACTGTAGAATCTTGGAAATAAATGCGCGCATTTATCGATAAAGTGAACTGAGAATACGGGCCAAAAAATTCTGAAAAATTTCCAAGAGTGAAAAAAAAGTGGGGTCCAAAACGCGTCTCTCGACGTTTTGAGTCGCCTGGCGTAGACCTGGGAGACCAATTTTTCAAGGGCCACCACCCTCTTGGAAACCAGTGTTCCCAGCGGGGACGCGTCTTTCTGCGCATGCCCGGCGAACCAGTCGCGTCTGCGTACTAGCGTGATGTGACGCGCGGACCCCGTCGACGTAGGAGTAGTATTTTTTTCTTTTGCTCCTTTTAGTTTAGGATCGTTAGCGCCTTCAACCCTGCCTGATGTAGAGTAGGAGTAGGAATAGGTTAGGTTAGGCTAAGTCACGTAAGGTTATCTAAGTTTTATTAATTTATTATACTATATTATATTTATTTATATTTTTAAAATATAAATTAAATGTAAAATGGATCCTCATATTAGAAAAAGAGCCATTAAAAAAGATAGGACATTTTAAACATTCTTGGCTAGATGAGGATATTTTTAAAGGATGGTTGGCTCCACATCCTACAGAAAATAAAGCTTTGTGTACCTCGTGCAATATTCCTATTAGATGCTGCAAAGCGGATATAATACAGGCACTGCACAAACGGCGAAACATATAAATAAATTAACTGATAAAAATCAAAGCCTTGCTCTTAATAGTATTTCTCATACAGATCAAGTTAAACGCGTAGCAATAAAATTTGCAGCTTTTTTTTGCTGAGCATAATGTTGCGTTTTACACCGCAGATCATTTAATCCCTTTGTCAAAAGTTGTTTTCACAGATTCTAAAATTGCACAAGACCTTTCACTGGCTCGAACTAAGTGTGGCAAAATTGTTAAAGAAGTTATCGCGAAGCGTGAAACCGAAAAACTTATTAAAAATTTACAATCACGTCTATTTTCTATTTTAATTGATGAAAGCACTGACATCACGGATACAAAAATTATGTGCGTCCTTGTTCAATTTTTATCAACAAATAAGAAATTAAAAACACAATTGTTAGAATTGATATCTTTGAATGCCACGGACTGTTCGGCAAAGTAAAATTTTTGAAATTTTCAAGGAAAATTTAGAAAAAAAAGATACCGCTGAAAAATATAGTTGGAATGGCAAGTGATAACGCGTCAGTAATGGTTGGACGTAACAACTCTTTTTTTTCGCGACCTTACAATCAGAGATACCGGGTGTAGTATTGTTAAATTGCATTTGCCATTCATCCGCGATCGTAGCTAGTAAAGCCTGTGAAGAATTACCGGCATCCTGTAAAATTTAATTAGAGGTATTTCACTTACATTTCGGGCAGTGCAAAAAGATGTGCAATTTTAATAGAATTTCAAGATTTCTTTGATGTAGAAAAAAATAAAATTCTTAAATTGTCGAATACAAGATGGCTGGTTTTAGCCATTAGAAGTGTGTAATTAGAATTCTAGAAGATTGGAACATGTATTAAAACATTTCTTTATTTTAGCAGTAAGTGAGGATAAATTAAGATCTGCGGAAAATATTTTAATACACTTATATGATAATACAATAAAATCATATTTATTATTTTTAAAATATTCATTAAATTTCTTTAATAGTTTTAATGCTTTCTTCCAATCACGACAAATTTGATACATACATTATTTGAAAATAGCCAGCAAATAATTCGACGAAATTGCAAACAATTTTATGCCTCCAGAGGCTTTGAGAGATATCGTTAATTTAAACATAGATGATGAAAATAACATCCTTCATTTAAATGATGTATATGTAGGGCCTAAGTGCGAAAACCTTTTGGCAACATTATCTTCTGAATGCGCAAGAGATTAGATTAAAATATTTAAACTTTTATAAAACGGCGGTTCGGGAAATGTCAAAACGTTTGCCATATAAAGATATCTTTATTCAACAATTAACTTTTTTAAATCCGGATATTGCTCTTTTTGACGAAGCTAGAATCAAAATTAAAGATTTAAATTGTGTTGCCGCGCGTTTTGGACAAATTGATTTTCAAAATTAGCATATGAATGGCGGATTCTCCCATCAGTTTTTAATGATGTAGAAAAAAAGAATTAGCGTCTTTGGAAATAAATGAAATGTGGAGAAAAATATTAGAATTTAAAGATTTTAACGGGGAACAAATGTTTTCAAATTTAGAATTATTAGTTGCAACGGTTTTTTCTCTTCCTCATTTAAATGTCGAAGCCGAACGGATTTTTTCGATAGTTACGGTCGTGGAGGTCCCCCATTTTTCGTGCCATGTCGCCCGGCAGTACAAACACACGATCGGGAACCGGCGCTGGCACATCCGGGTCAACGGGGACGGCTCCGTCCGTTGGATAAAGGACAAATCCCGGAAACCGCCAGCATAAGCGACCACCCGACCGATCAGCACCTCCAACCAGCCGGACCGTGTGCCCCTCGATTCAGGCACCTCTAAGGGGAGGGGTGGTGCAATGATGCGCCCCTTACGCTAAGGCATCGTTCCCGGCCACCACCCGCCGGATGCCGCCCGACCGATCTTCCGTCGGGCGAGGACAGGGCGCGGTGCGCCCACAATTTTTTAAAAGCTCAAAACGCACCGTGTGCGCGGGGAACCCGCCGCACCGGTGCCTTCTCGCACGACACCGACGAGCGCCGACGGGAGCCGATCCCTGCCGAAGACGAGCGTACGGGATCGCGCCGCTCCCACCACCGCGCGATTCGCCTGACGATCGGCCTCCCTCCTGCCGAACCCGCCGCGCCGAGCGATATATAAGCCGGCGCGCTCGGCGAGACGGCACTTCGTCTACAACACAACATTCCGCTGCTCCTAACGAAACCCACCCCGAACTCCTAGGGCGACACGCCAACCGAGGTCCAGCGTATGAGCCTCGACTGAGTGTTCTCAGGTGTCCCCCGAACTCCATCGCACTTACTTCCGACGGCTACGGCCCGACACGGTCGAGCGTGCTCGGCCTCGTGTAGCGAGGGTTCTCGCGACCGTAACCCCGGGACACCGCCATCCTCCGCTATACCTCTCGCACTCCCGCCCACGGTCTCAGCCTTATCGGCTTACCGCACCGGGTGCAGTCACATCACGATAACGCGCCGCGATCCTAGAATCTTGTAAACCCGCGTTCACTATACTGGAAGATACCGCGTTTCGTTATTCTCTGTAAGAACGCGTCCCGTCTTATTTCGCCTAGCCCGCCGAGTGCACATGCACTACTGACCGTTATAATATATTGTAACCCCGAGTTCCTTATACCGCCCGAGTGCGCATGCACTGCCGATCATTGTAATATACCGCGTTCCGTTATTGTTCCGCATACCACGCTGAGTGCACATGCACTGCCGATCGTTGTAGTATATCGCGTTCCGTTATTATCTATCGACCGTTGTAATATACCGCGTTGTACGAGGCTTTGTGTGTAATACCAAACCCCGAGTTGGATAAAATAAATGATACGTGTGTATTACAAATTGACTATTGTCTCTGGGCCTTTCATCGAACCCCTGACCCGGCGAGCTAGTCCGCGTTCGATACCAAAGTCAGGCCATGTAACGACCAAGCCTGCGGACACTTTCCCCGAGTCGGTTGGCGTGCTCTAAGTGGTCCGGACATGTTTGCCCAAAAGTTTTAATAGAACCAAACGAGCGTGGTAGGAATCGATTCGTGAAAGATTCAGATCATTGTAAAAAATTCAAGTATCCAAGTGCAAGTATCCAAGTTATTCAATGGCAAACGGAATAAAAAAAAATCCAAAGATTAAAGGAGAAAAAAAAACGAACTGCGTTGAATAATGTTACAAACACAGTGCGGAGAAGTCCGCGTTTAAATCAAAATGCAGATGAGGTTATAATTATTGAAAAAAGACAAACAGAAACAAAAGTTGCTATAGAAAAAATTGAAAATACAGTAAAAAAAACTAAGGATAATACTGTAAATAAAGCAAAAGATAAAGATGAGACAAACAAGATGAGAGAAACAGAGACAAAAGATGCTTAAAAAAAAACTGAAGATACAGTGAAAAATAAAACTAAGGATAACACTGTAAATAAAGCAGAAGATAAAGATGAGGATAAGGTAAATACAGCATTTTATGGATATAAAACCTTGAGTGAAATAAAAGAAAGATATGAAACACAAATTTGTCCACTGAAAGCGGCAGGAGCTGATATAAAATAAAAGAAGAAGAAGAAGATGCCAAGGACACATTGGACACATTGTCGGTGTAAAAAAAATTGTGCAGTCGACAGTGTAAAATCTTGCACATGCATTGAAAAAAAAATGCAAAAGTGTACAAGGCTTTACACAAACTGAAGAAAAGCTATTGAGATGTATCGAATCGAATCAAATCGCGCGAGGCGATACGATCGAGGGACCAAGTTTGAAGAATTTCCGCTCACCGCTCCACGTGCGCGGCACGGCAGCAGTTGGCTCGATCGTGTAATCGTGTTTGTCAGCTCCACGTGCGCAGAAAAAGATGGGAAGGGCAGAATGGAAGTATTGCAGATGCAAAAAAAATTGCCCGGTGGATAGCGCAGATGTGTGCGTGTGC
Source organism: Temnothorax unifasciatus (assembly GCA_030770225.1). NCBI lineage: Eukaryota > Metazoa > Arthropoda > Insecta > Hymenoptera > Formicidae > Temnothorax > Temnothorax unifasciatus. Next base: position 95,135 of record JASTWK010000511.1, on the reverse strand, counting down.
ATTAATAAATTTAAAATAAAATGCACAACTAAATGCAAGTGCAGGAAATATTTTTTTCAAAGATGCCGAGGAAAGCAGGCGATCCCTGCCGCTGCCGGAGAAACTGCCCGGATAGGCAGGTACTCGACTTAGAAAATAATGTTAAATTATTAATTTTTGGAAAAAAAAATTTTTTTTTTAAGATTATTTACAAATTGTTTGATAAATAAAAATAAATTAAAAAAATTTTTTTGCACTTAATATTGTATTTTTGCTTATTAATGATTACTTTAATATTTAAAAAATAAATAATAAACATTTTTTTTGCAGATCACTGAAAGATGGGCAGGAAAGAGTGGACACATTGCAGGTGTAAGAGGAATTGCGCAGTGGATACCGCAAATTCTTGCACGTGCATCAACAAGCGCAAGACAAAATGCACGGATAAATGCTCGTGCAAGAATTGCGACAATTCAGTAAGTATAAATTTTTAATTAATATATTATAAATATAATAGTAAAAACGTTACGTTTTTTTTTTACAATTAATCGTTTAGATTTAATTCCGGGGTAGGGAAGGGCATTAATTGTTGTTACGCTCCATAACTAATGTATTTTTTAATCTTTCAGGAATTAAACGCTCAGTCAGCCGGCGAGGCTGCGGCGGCGCGTCCGGCGGGGGGGTCCCGCCGACATCCGGCGGGGGAGCCCGTCACACCCCGGCCGAGGATCCTGCCGCTGCCGCAGCAGTAAGTATAAATATTTAATTAATATATCTACATATATAATAGTAACTATAATGTATTTTTATAATTATAATGTATTTTTCAATCTTTCAGGAATTAAAAGCTCAGTCCACCGGCGAGGCTGCGGGCGGCGCGTCCGGCGGCGCGACATCCGGCGGGAGGGCCCCGGGCACTGCCAAAAATCCTGCCAAGGATCCCTCAAGATTTAAAAGACAAGAGGTATTAATTGCAATTCAAAATTGAAAGAAAAAAAAACGAAGAAACTGCATACAAAACTAAAAAAGAAAGGTTTTAAATAACACTTTGACTAACAATTTCAGGAAACAATTAGCAATATGTCACGTGTCTTGAGAGATAATCAAGATAGATTTGAAACACTAGAGAGAATTATATTAAAACAGACGGAACAAATAAAAGCTTTAAAATTTGAATGACAAACAAGGGTTAAGAAAAATTATTAAAAACCGTCAATAAGTGAATGCAAAGATAGCACTATTGTGCATGCATGGTAAACTTCTTTTAAATATATTTAAAATAAAATTTATTAAAAATTAATAAGTGCTTCTGTAAGTACTTCTGTAAGACATTTATTTATTTATTTATTATAGTTGTCGGCCGACACGACCACCATCCAAGAGAAACGAAAGCAAGCGATGAAGAAACTTGGTATGACTGTACAACCTTTCATCATTGCCGTCGGACTTACTCTTTCCGAAATCGACAGCTTCTACGTTTGTATCGATAAAGTGCTATATAAGGTACCGTCGTCGGCCCTAGAAGCCCTAGAAGTATGTTTTAAATCTTTTCATGTGCTCGATGCCAAATACCCGCCGGAGAGTGAGCACTTGTGGCTACTTTTGCAGCGAAGCTTGTTCAAGACAGCGACGATCGGTACGACGATGAGTACCACACTCAACTCCTCGAGTTCTTCAACATGGTGAGGGAGTTAAGCTCCTCCGATGATGAGGAAAACATCGACGTCCTGGCGTTTTGGGCGCGTTTGAAAGACGCCGAGCTGCACAAGTGCATAGTAAAAGCGGGTGGCGGAGCGGCGGCTTCGGTGGCCGCTCGAAAATTTATGCGCACTTTTAAATGGGAGGACATGCCGCTGCCTCCGAATTGGAGGGAGATGTTTACGCGCCAAACTGCGCACGATTTCGACACGGGTCTAAATATAATGCAGTGTGAGCCGGACCCTTTGGACGTAACTGGCCGGCCACCAGCTCTTCCGAACTTTGAGGCACCAGTTTTTTCTCCGGAGGAGAAATGAAGGACAAGAAGAAGCACTACAAACACTACCACTACGACAACTGCGTGAACGACGACGACGACGACGGATAACAACAGACAGAAGGAGAAGAACCGGAGAAGACGGACGAGGAGTTGATGCGTCGCGTAGAGGCCGAGGTCGAGGCCATTCGTACGGCGCGGAAAAAAGCTAGAGCATAATGAGTATGCGTGTACGCGTACGCGCGAGTGAGTGTAAGTGCGTTATAACAATTATTATTTCTTTTCAGCCCCGAAGCTACCTACGCTCCCGACGTATCGTCGGAAGAAGAGGACCCCGACAACCCAACACCTGGCCCAAGCAGCGGAAAAATACGCCGGTAAGAAAAAACCTTCCATACTTTCTTTTCCATATTTTTATCAAGTGCGTACTTAATTGTCCATTTATTTCAGACTGCGCTGAGGGATCCTCGAGACTGTGTGTCCTATATATATATATATATATGTGTGTGTGTTGTGTGTGTGTGTGTGTGTGTGTGTGTGTGTGTGTGTGTGTGTGTGTGTGAGTTTTTTTAAATATTTTTTGTACTTTTTTGCGTTTTTTTAATATCTTTTTGTGTGTGACTGATTATAAATAAACAGTCTTTTTATAAAAATATGTTAAGTTATTGCACTTCCAAACTTTTCCCTCGTTGCAACTTGGAATAATTTAAAAAAAAATGTCCAAAAAAGTGGGGTCCAAAACGCGTTTCTCGACATTTGGAATCACTTGGCATAGTAGAGAATTTGGACACCCTATATAGAGAATCTAGACACTCTTACACTTCGGTCACACTATATAAGCACTCTTAACCTAAAAATATTCTAACCTCAAAAATTGTTTCACCAAAAGTATGGAGTTCACGAGCACTGTCTAATAAACAAACTGACGTGGGTTCACTATGCGACTAAATGGGACAAAATGACTCCTTACACTATGGAAATGGTCTCAGAACTTTTGACTTTAGATGTAGAAAAACAATGAGCAAAGAAAAGAATAAATTCATACACTTGCAAATACATATACGCAAATGATCATATTCTCGAAAAAATAACGCGTTACTTTTTTAAATCGGTTAAAATATTTAAATACTCCGACAATATGTTTTCTTGTCCCTTTTGCAATTCGCTATTGCCTTCAGAAGTTGCCTTTACGAGTCACATGAAACTCAAACACAAAACGTTAATGACATCGACTTGTTATTGTCCATATCAAAATTGTGGCCGTAGTTTTAATAACAACCATAATATAAAAGATATTTAAGTTTAAAACATAGCATACATGTCGACAAGACACAGCAAATTACAAATGAGCCAAACGACGAAAGTCGCGTTGAATTCGACGAGCTTCAATCTACGAATACCTCTGGAAGTCATTTAGCCCAGAAAGTTCATAAACTTTGCGCGAGTAAGACTTCTCCGCCCCTTCAACCCTGCCCAAGTCTTGACAATTTCTCACGCATAGTAGATAAACGTATTGCATTGTTTGTCGCTGAGCTTTACGCGAACTCGACTATTCCAAGATCATTTGTACCAGATTTAATCGATAAACTGAACGATCTGTATGGTTCGACTTTTATATCAATGCTGAAGCAAAAGTATAACTGTGAGAAGGAGACGGACGAAGCACGACCGAGCACCGTCAAAGAGGCTAAAAAACGAGAAGAAAGTAGTAAGGGACAAGAAGAAAAAATCCTAACCTAAAAATCAAGCCGAAAATACTTGAGAACGTGCAAGTACAATTGACACCTTTGCCGAAGCGACGAGCGTTCGAATAAGCGGCGAAGCATCTTAAGGAGAAAACAGAGACAAATACTGATCGCAGAGATCGAGTGGCTGTAGTGCCGTTGCCGTAGGCAGTGTACGGTAGGTATGCCCGAGACAAGAAATTACTGCCAATGCAGAGTCCGATCTTGCAAAGGGGATAAAACAGCATGCAAGTGTACAAACAACGGAAAAAAATGCATCCCAAAATGCAAGTGTTTTTGTCAGGTGAATTCATATTCATATTTTTTATATTAATAAATTGCAGACTTAACTTTTACAATGCCCGGGAAAGGATTCTGCCAGTGCACAAAAAAAGTTTGCAATGGGAAAAAACCCTGCACGTGTAAAACAAAAGGCAAAACATGTAACTCGAGGTGCTGGTGCTCTTGTGAGGTTAGGTTAATTTACGTGTTCACACACAGAGAGCATAATATCCAACAGATATCCATGATCTGTTGGATATTATGTTCTGTGTGGTTTATATATAATAAGTATATATTATATACTATAATAAATATTAATATTGATGTGTTTCATCTCAGGACAAGGTGGAACATCCAAGTAACAAAAAAAAATAAAGACTTAGAAATAAAGGCAAAACAGTACGCTTATAAAAGCACACAAACTAGTGAAACTGAAGTCGAAGTAGAAAATTAACGTTAAAAAATTGTGCAAGTGGAAACTTGCACATTGCTTCCTCATAGAAGAAGCTAAAACAAATAAATACTAATAATTATACATTAAATATAAAGCTGGATCTAATCAATCAATTTTATATAATTTTAATACAAATTCGGTAATAGTTTTTAACTTAATATATTTTTTTTTAATTTTTCTAATTCTTACGGATGATGTATGTTTGAACATTAATAACTTAAAAACTATCGGACCGAATTTTAACGCAAGTATATGAAATAGGGGTAGAATTTTCCGGGGAGTGCTACAGAGTGTGTATTTATTCGTTACCGATTTTTTCTGGAAACCAATTTTTTTAATTTTTCTAATTCTTACGGGACTAAAAAAATTAAAAAATCGGTTTCCAGAAAATAGATAACGAAAAACTATACACTCTATAGCACTCCCCGGAAAATTCTACCCCTATTTCATATATAATTCGTTAAGATTTGGTTGATTAGTTCTGGAGTTATAGAAATTTCGGTTAATTTGGCACATACACATACACACACACATACACACACACACACATACATACATACATACATTTTTTAAAATTGCAATTTTTCGACGTTTTAGAACATTCTGAACACATTCAGAAAAACAAAAAAAAAATTTTTTTACGAAAACAAAGCTTCCTCTATGAGGAAGCAAAATTATCCTAAGAACAAATTAGAATTAGCACTACACGACATAAGGATTAATGGAACCAAAGTGGTCGCGGCCGTTACATGGCCTGACTTTGGTATCGAACGCGGACTAGCTCGCCGGGTCAGGGGTTCGATGAAAAACCAGAGACAATAGTCAATTTGTAATACACACGTATCATTTATTTTATCCAACTCGGAGTTTGGTAATAGTTACGGACGTAAAAAAAATAAGAAAAGAAATTGGTTATCAATCGAGACTATTAACACAATTTGTATAGCTCGTTCAAGTTTTCAGGCTGAAGGCATCAATTGCATAAACTTTGAAGTTGATTCGAGACACCTAGAAATATACAATCCTCAAAATTTATATGCCGGGCAATGCAGTTCATCTAATAATGATTGATTTAACTTTGTATGTTATTTTCTTATTTTTAATTTGTTTATTTAACATTAATTTACATATATATCCATCTAGCCAATCATTTTATAGTTTATTACAATTATTTATTACTATTAATATTTATGTTATAAATATTTTATTTTACAGATATTTGTGAAATTGTATATTACAATGTCTAAGCCATGTGCAATGTTTTGTTTAATATTTTATTGTGATAATTTTGTGTTCATTATGACGTATCGGCAAGGACGGCGCGATAATTTCAAATTCAACTGATGACACACACGGCGTCTGAGAACGATCGATCTTCTTTGGGCTGTTGTTTGGACGACCTCGCCCTTCTTATGTCGTGAAAAGAACAGGATTCTTCTTTTTTTAATTTTTTTGAATAAAAAGAATTGTTTTTTAAACAATTCATTATTTAGTTCTGTACGTTGATGACAGAAAACAGTTACTTTCTTTATATTAAATGAATTTAATAAATAATGTTAATATTTAATAATGTTAAATAATGTTAATATTTTTATATTTGTTAAATAATGTTAATATTTTTATATTGTAAGTTCCATTATAAATTATATTCATAAAATATATTTTTGTGTTATGAATACTGGTAAGGTTTTTGGCAGTTTTCCTTACCCTTGCAACAAATGTTGGTATTCTTATGATTCTGCGAAATAAAATATTTTATTTTAATTATGTAAAAACATAATTAAAAATTATTTAAATACCCTTCCCTCTTCTATATTAATTACATTATGTATAATTTAATTATTAAGCCTAATAATTATATATCCCTCTATAGGATTTACTATACCGTCCGAGAGGATTTAAAGGTACCCATATTCTTATGAATTTGATACGTTATTGAAGTCACGTGCGCAAAAAAACGCGTCCCCGCTGGGAACACTGCTTGGAACTTGGAAAATTTAAAAAAAAATGTCAAAAAAATGTCAAAAAAAGTAGGGTTTAAAATGCGTCTCTCGACACTTGGAATCGCATGACGTAAACACTGGGAAACCGAATTTTCAAAGGCCACTCCTTGGGACTAAAAAATTAAACGTTCGTACGTAAAAAAATTCGCAACTCTTAAACGGTTAAAGATGGAGCTTCGGAGGTGAAATACTTTTTTGTCGGGCTCGACGAGACGAAGAAAATGGCGTTTGTCCCGTCCCGTTTCCGAGATACCGAATTTACCCTATTGAGAAGGGTGGGGGAAAAGGGGGTTATCACCACCATCGACGTATTTTTTCTTTCCGCGTCCAACAAGCACCAGTTGGTCGCTCCAGCTGCCATGGTTCTCGAAATATTAAATTTTTTGAATGTCGAACGACATGCAAGGTTTTTACCAAACTGAAGATACCACACGTCTGCGGAAATACAAAACTCACCGCATACATGGCAGTAGCCGAAAGCAGATTTGGTTACTCGCGTCCCGCAGAGTTTCAACGTCATGACGAAGAGGTCATTGATAGATGGAACAAATGGTACGATTTCTAATTCGCCGAGGTAGACGACCACCCGATCTTCGTCCTGTTTCAAAAAAACGTGTCGATTATTTTTCGATGTTCTACAAGTATACCAAGTTTCATTAAAATCGGTGAGTTACACTTCCGCAAGTCTCCTTGTTAGTGAAAATGTGTAATTTTTTTATTTATAAGATGCGGAAGGCGGCAGTTATCGGCGGTCTTATGAGCAGGAAACTGCTGAATAACATACAAAAATACAGAGTCCGTATGGTTCGTATGTTCGATCTGAGATCTTGATTGAACTATTATCGCAGTGATAATTCCACCGGTTCTCAAAAACCAGCCACCAGCTCAATATAGTGTAAGTTTCAACAGACTTCTTCTTCTTTATTTTCGCACTTGCATTTACCATCCATCACCGCGAAATCACGCGCGACCTTAATCGCACATCCGATAACATGGTGCAAGTAGAAACTTGCACATTGCTTCCTCATAGTTTTTAAGTGTGGAAGCTTTTATTTTCTTCAATGCATAATTATTATTATTTATTTATTTGTTTTGGCTTCCTCATAGAGGAAGCTAAAACAAATAAATATTAATAATTATATACATTAAATATAAAGCTGGGTCTAATCAATCAATTTTATATGATTTTAATACAAATTTGGTCCAATAGTTTTACGGATGATGTATGTTTAAACATTAATAACTTAAAAACTATTGGACCAAATTTTTAACACAAGTATATGAAATAGGGGTAGAATTTTCCGGGGAGTGCTATAAAGTGTGTATTTTTTCGTTACCGATTTTCTGAAAACCGATTTTTTTAATTTTTCTAATTCTTACGGGCAAAAGAATTAAAAAAATCGGTTTCCAGAAAATAGATAACAAAAAACTATACACTCTATAGCACTTCCCGGAAAATTCTACCCCTATTTCATATATAATTCGTTAAGATTTGGTTGATTAGTTCTGGAGTTATAGAAATTTCGGTAAATTTGGCACATACACACACACATACATACATACAGACATTTTTTAAAATTGCAATTTTTCGACGTTTTAGAACATTCTGAACACATTCAGAAAAACAAAAAAAATTTTTTTTTACGAAAACAAAGCTTCCTCTATGAGGAAGCAAAAAAGATAAAATTATTAAAAATAATTGTTATCGTTTACAAGTATTAAAAAAAAAATCAAGAAACCGATCGTATAAATACAAACTATTTCAAACGTATACAAATGTTGGAAAAAGATATTAAAAATGTGACAGAAATAAACGAAGAACTTTATCGTGTCCAAATATTAGAAGATATTAAGATAAGAATATTGTCGTCATAGATGTGACGGACGATCGAAGACCGGCACCTCGGAAGCGACCGCCGTTCGAGTCGACAACTATCGCCGCCGTTCGAGGAGACGAGCGCGAAGATGAAGGGCCCAGCTATCACGCGAAGCGTCGTCGTCGTCGTCGACGGTGAGTTGGGTAAATGCAGTAAATCGCCGATAAAAATTCGTTTGAGGTCTAACCGCAGACTGACATGACCATTTTTTATTTATTTCAGAACGGTATGAGATGGCACTCGGACATTGTGCGTTTCGCGCGAATTCGAAAAATCAAGAAACCGATCGTGTAAATAAAAACTATCTTAAACGTATACAAATTTTGGAAAAAAATATTAAAAATGTGACAGAAATAAACGAAGAACTGTATCGTGTCCAACAAATATTAAAAGAGAAAAACCAAGAAACCGATCGTATAAATAAAAACTATCTTAAACGTATACAAATTTTGGAAGAAAATATTAAAAATGTGACACCACGTGAGTGTATGATTTACGTGTCACCCGACTAGATATCGCGCTGCCCTTTTTCCACCCCGCCCTGAGTAGTAGTTCGAGCTAACGGATTCGTCGCATACCGACCTTATTACGTTTTGCGTTTGGTTTTTTTTTTTATTTTGTGATTTCAGCGTACGTTAGTGGACGCAAATTTACGCGTCTGGCGACCAACAATAAACTTTCGGTTAGTGAAGTGTCGGATGCGCGAAAGAACGCTGGAGGGGCTTATTACTCTTCTCTCCTTTTCCTCTTTTGATCCGTCGTGCGCCTCGGGCGCAGAAAAAGACGTGACAGTACTTACATCAATAACTGACAACGTTATCTCGCTGGTCGTGCTTCGACGCGACTGTTAAATATTTCTGTATAGATTTCAGAGGATTCGGAACTTGCGGCAAATCGGGTCCTGCCAGTGCCATTGGAATAAGAAATATCAAAGATAAACCGTTAAAAAATTTTATCTTTTCTCGATAGACCGTTTCTCGGATATATCCACACTAATATATCTCTATGAACGAAGAATGAATTATTGGTCTTAACAACACTCAACGGCAAGACGATTTCTTATCGTCAAAATAATCAATCTGTACGTCAATTGCGGTACTACACTTGTCTTTCGAAACACATTGCAGTATTTTCATATCAACAGCGCAGTGGTATTATACCAGAGAAAGAGAGAGATGCCTGTACATGTACGTCACTAAATATCTATCACGCGGCGATGGTCACGACTGTCATTATTTCAATGTTATTATAATATAACTGACTGACAGCGCGCTGTCCGCGCGAACGCACTAAGCGACGAGGGCACACGTACACGTATATGCTGTCTCTTTTCAGTGAAGCAACACTGTCATGGAGGAGGCCCGGGGGAACGCTCGACATGTTCTCAAATGCTATATATCGAAGAAAAAAGCAACCGGGGGTAGCAGTGGTCACACTAGTAAAGTGCCAGACTCGTAATCGCAAGGAATTGAGTTCGAGTCCACCTGACATGCAGGAATTTTAATATTCCAAACTGCGTACTCTCCGCACGAAAAATTAATAAGAAAGAAGGGATCTCGTGCGGAGAAACTAAACTCCGTCTTTCGTTTGCTATGCTGTGTTGCGTCGCCTTTGTCTAAATTTGTCCAAATAATTGGACTTTTTGCAAGCAAAAATACAACAATGCAAAAGTTAAATTTAGTTGATTTAGCGGGTTCCGAACGTAAATCCAAGCCACTTGAGAACGCTGACGCTGTAACGGCTTAACGTTAAGCCGTTGGTCCACTTAAAATGCGTTAAAATACAATCCGCGAAAAAAAAAACGGACCAAAAAAAATACTTGACACGAAAAAGTATGATTGTAATCAGAATGTCGGTAATTTTGTGATATACGTCAATGACGACGAGAAACGTGGTAACAACGAAGAGATATGCCGCAATAAATGCGCCAAGAAGCCCGAGAAGAAAGAAACGGCGACAAAAGCTTTGGAGGAGCAAATTGAAAAGTTTAAGAAACAGGTATCTGTGTTCAAGAACGAAATGTCCAATAAGCTTTCGCTTATCAGCAAACTCAAAAATTTTATCAAGCAGCAGTTTACTCTGACGCTATTAATTCATGGGCCGAAAATTATAGTCTCCGCTCTATTATCGATAGAACAAATGTCTGAAAATGTCCAAGAAACAATGAACAAGTACGTAAAAAAGTTTCAAAAAGACTTCTCGAGAAAGTGCTCTCGAACAAAAACAATAAAAGATGTTTTTTGTGACATACGCTTATAGTCACATCTGATCCATATATATCTAGTTTGCAAAAATCTGTCACAACAAAAATTGAAAACTATCACCAGTTGCCGTACAATTATTGATTCCACCAAACATACAAGCTGCAGAAGAAAGACGAACGCAATGTCTAACAAACTCTGACATGTCTGATAAAAATTCAGATACTGACGAAGATGAGTGTGTGAAGTTCGCACACCTACTTTAATATTTTTTAGTTCTGACTAGAGTTCCAGCTTCTTTTAGAAAAGTATAAGAGTATTTTTATGTTTATAAAAAGAGTTCCGATGATTAACTCTTTGAAAAGAGCAATTAAAACATGGAATGATAACTTTACACCCAACTTTAAGATCGAATAGTTCTGAATAAGCTCATCTGAAGCATTTTGACGAGTACTAAAGTTCCTGATAAAAAAAAAATTTTTTTAACAAAAAAAAAGTTTAATTTAAAGTCCAAATAGTTCTAAGTAGCTCATTTGATTCCTTTCGAAAAGTTCTAAAGTTCCTGACAAGTAAAAAACTGCAAAACCTTAGAATTATTTTAAAAAAATATCATCAAAACGCAAATGACATTCACAGCAGACCTTCGAAATCGAATATCTTCTTAAAACTCCCATCAAAACGCCTGCAACTCTACCACTCTGCGCTCCCTCCGTGCAAGATTGGAGCTCTTATGCGGAGCAAACTGGGCTCCGTCTTTCGGAAAGAGACATTAAGCTGTTGGTCCAAAGACGTTTGAGTTAAATTAAATTAAATTAAATTGGTGGCTTTTGTGCCGGTACTTTAGACACTCAATGTCGTTTCCAAGTTTGTTAATAAAATGTCTTGGTAAAAAATTAATTTTTTCTGCAACTCTACTAACTAGTAACGATCCGGCCACTAGTTAAAAATTCGAAAATATTCAACAAAGCTGCAACGGATGAAAATTCGACTAAGTCCCGTTTCACACGTATCCGACACTTGACTACTGACGCCGGGTATCCGTTCGCGAAGTGTATGGGAACATTTACACGTTTGTCCGATAACCAATTTATGAAAACAAAGAAAATCGATCGGATACCCAAGATCGGTAGGCCGGTGCCGGATACCTACGTGTAAAACAAGTCTAAATCTTTCTATCCATAAACGGTACGGACACGGCTCGGTTATGTCTAAATCGACCTTAAATAGAAGATATATTCACGGAAAGAGTTCGTTATACGAGTAATATTGATATAAACCTCGCAGCATCGTTATACACGCGTATAATCGATTACAGATGCGACGATAAGATTATCGTAAACAAGATCAACGAATAAAACGCATAATTTAACGCATCGAGTACAGACATTCATGGTGTATTAATAAGTTGAAAGTCACGTGCAACGTGCATAACTTTTTTTCATTTAAAAAGTATAATTTCATAAAATAATGAGAAATTCTTTTTTTATACGGCTAATACACTGCAAATCTAAGTGTGTTATTTTAACTAAAGCTCTTCTTTACACATTTCTATCGTTTTGAATAATGCCATTTAACACGGTTAAACATATTAATACGATTAAACATGTTGATTTAACACGGAACAAAACATGTAAAACAAGCTTCAGTCAAATGTGTTATTCAAACATTATGCGAGCAGAAATAACACACTTGGATTTACAGTGTATGATAAAACAGCTTGCAATTACAATTAATTACAAAGTACGCAATACATATAATCATTAATTTATATACTCTATATAAATAAAAAATGGTATACTATAGTACTACTATAGTTTTCTCTACGCCATTAAGGTAGTTCTCCGGTTCTTATACTATAGAAAATTGATTTTGTCTAGATTTTCTTGAAACTGTGAATATACGTTAATTTAGGTGTGCTTTATGCGTGGTATAAATTTCAGTACCTCTTCCGGCATAAAAAATAAAGATACTGAGTCTTAAAGTTTCAACTTTTACTAATGAAAAGGTTTTCCAGGCCAAACAGTAAGAGATACGAGGTTGGCCAAAAGGACCAAAGTTGCTCCTCTCGTCGAGTTCTATAAAGAAAAAATGCCAAAAACTAAAAAAAATTAAATTTTTAAATTTTTTTTTGAAACTTTGAGGCTTAGTATCTTTATTTTTTATGCCGGAAGAGGTACTGAAATTTATACCACGCATAAAGCACACCTAAATTAACGTATATTCACAGTTTTAAGAAAATCTAGACAAAATCAATTTTCTATAGTATAAGAACCGGAGAACTACCTTAAAAATTAAAAGATAAAATTTAAACCAGCACCTTGAGTTGTTCTTTGTTCTTTTTGCTCTTTTTGCTTTTGTTTTTTATTTTTTCATTTTTTGTTTTCTTGGTTTGTTTTGTTTTTGTTTTTGTTTTTGTTTTTTTGTGTTTTTTGTTTTTTTTTGTTTTTTGTTTTTTTGTTGTTTTTTTTGTTTTTTTTACTGTTTACATATAATTTTCTTTTCTTTCTTTCCTGCCGGTCGATCTTTCTGGGATAATCGTTACAAGTGATTCGCCTTTACGTATGACGAGTGAGGCGTATCATCAGCGTCCGCTCGGCGAACGGACGGAGATGGTCTTACTTCGCGTGGCCATAATACTAGAAGCAAGTTCATGTCGGCGAAACTAGAAACGATCAGTCAGATTAAGTGATCGGAGGCACTGCTGGCTGTACCGGACGCGCGGCCGACCGACCGGTCGCTCACCGATCCGCGTTAAGTACGCGATTGCGTATGAATGTACTCGTTCTCTCGATCGGACCTACTACCGGTAATCACGATGGCCACGGCGTCCTCGCTCCCGTCCGCGTTGCGAACAGTGACAAGACTACTACCTTTTGTAAATCGTGGCAAAAAAAAAACGCGAAAAAAGTGGCAAATCCGTGTTACAATCCAAAGATTCAAGTGGCCTAAAAACTTCGCTGGTGTGAGCACTGTCGTATTGTATCGGAGGAGTCAGGCTGTTCTTAGACCCTTGATTCTCTGCACGAATCTCTTTGGGCCTGGGGTTAGAGTCAGTTTTTGGTCCGGTGAAGCGAATATATAGCCTCTCCCAGTCAAGTCATGCGCCTACCTCCCAGTGGTCTCGCTGGAGCGCTGCAATGGAACTGTTCCAATTCAGTACGGCTCGGTCGCAAGATCTGATGTCGGCTGGCCAACGCGGTCTGCAGTAACCAAGTAGCGTCAATGGCAATCTGACTGCACCTCTAAAAATCTGTCGTGATACAGGTTCAAGTCCCGCTGGTGAGTTGTGGAGCCAAGGAAGGGCACGGTTATCTGAGAAGCTAAGCTCTCGGCTGTCAATCCGTTTGCTCTCCAATACGCAGTAAATATGAAGAAGCCAAGCATGAATCTTCACGCCCGGGTTCTCGTATGGTCCGGGCATTGCAAGCACTGATGCAAGACTGATGACTCGGTTAGTGCGAGGACACCCAGTAACTGTGTAGCTGTCTCCTCGAAAGTAGGCGGTAGTTATCGGGTATAGAAACATTACACCTCTTGACGCACAAAATTCATGCCACGAGTAGCCGTGGACTCCAATAGCCTTCTTCTTCTTTGTAAATTTCATGGCACCTAATCCTCCTTAGAATTACATAACGGCCAAGAACAAATCGAAAATAATAAATACAGGCTCGAAAGATTCAATCCAAACTCAGCGCTGATTGCATCAGCAATCTTAAAAAATTATTCAGGATAAAACACGTCCGAACATGTCCACGGTCTCGACGAGATTTGCCCCCAGTAGCCGTGTCAAAATAAAATAGAAATAAATAGTAAGAAGTTATTTCGTGAATGAATATCCATCTGTGTCAAACGCAGTGCACGGGCACTGCATTTTAAGCATGCCCGGCGCCGGGGATCGACTCGCAACGGTGGCGGGAATCACGTCCGCTTCTCCCACGTTGCAAGGCCGGCCAACTTCGGCTCCCCGGCTAAAATAAAAGATAATTTCATGCTTTAATGGGCTTGGAACCCTGGGGGGGGGGTCGTTCGGCGACAACACGTGACACAACAATGTGTCCATGAACCTTTTGTCCTTTCTGCCATGATTCACAAAAGATAATATATAAAGTAACAAATAACACGTTCATATAATAATTTTAAATGCCATAATCACACTAATCTACTGAGCCAGTTAAAATAAATATTAACTCATTACGCGTTGTTAATTCATTTGTCGTAACTTTCTCTTTCTTTAAAAACGTTCAAATACTATCTGTTCCAGGAAATCTCAGTAGAGAAGTCCTGAACTTCTTCAAGCTTCTCATATATTATACATATTTGCAATTTCCGCTGAATCTCGATCAGTCGTACTCAAGATATTAAGATTCTACAATGATTCGATAATATTCCAACGTTCAAATAAAAAAATTATTAGATTAATGCGTGTACAAATAGCAACAACTGACTTCTTTTATATACATTTTATATTAGTGATATATGTTAGCAATATTTAGGCCCTGATAAAAATGTGTGCACGGAAAGAACGGTTTTGCTGAAATATCCAAACATTTCGCTAGATATACAGATTAAAAATTATTTTGTTACACCATTAAAATAATTATAGTAAGTCGCTGAAATATAATTCTGTAAAAAATTTTGACATTTTAGCAATTAGTTTTAAGTTCTACATAATTATTTTCATAAAACCAACAAAATTGTTTTCAGATCTGTATCTAGCTAAATTTTTAGATACTTCAGCAAAACTGTTCTTTCCGTGTACTGCATATATATGGGTTTTTAAATAAAAATATAAATTATATCGATTTCATCGTCGCTATGCAGCATCGAGAATGCAGTAGCACAGTGCTGCTTATTAACCCTAGGTATGCACACTGAAGTCTCCAAGACCCCAGCCTATCTTTTCTTTCGCGTTCCGAGACTTCTGTCCCATACATTCTCTTCTTTATTCGTGTATCTCGGAACTCTTTAATTCTATCGACTTTTATACATTATGGGCCTATATGGCCCATGATGATTGATTCTCGATCGATTAAAAAAAAAAAAAAACAAATAAATAAACTGAAATTTATTTTTGCTGAAGCTACGATAACAAATGTGGATAAGGTCTCCGAGACCCCACACTGTATAAGTGTATAAACAAAATAAGACTGTGTATACCTAGGGTTAACAGATAACATGCAATTTATTTATCCTCATGTACAAAGTAACGTCGACCACGCAGAAATTATTGACAACCATAGTACGGGTACAAAATTCGGTTTTGTAAAGCGCAAAGAAAAACCAGAGACTTGCAGAATTTCTTATTCACATCATAGAAATGTACGCCCTTAATCTACATACAGAAAGAACGGTTTTGCTAAAGTATCTAAAAATTCTAAATACAGTCTAAAAATAATTTTTCTATGTTCATATCGGAAAGACGTTATATATTCCCAGTCACGGTCGATTTAAATTACTTTAATTGTTAAAAATAATTTTGTTGCACCATTAAAATATTTATAGTAGGTCGCTGAAGTATGATGACAATGCTGTAAAAAATTTTAATATTTCAATAATCAGTTTGATTGCTTTACATTATTATTTTAATAATGCAACAAAATTATTTTCAGATCTGTACCTAGCTAATTTTTTAGATACTTCTGCAAAACCGTTTTTTTCGGTGCACCATTCTTTTGTACACTCTTTACAAATATAGAGAAAGAGTATCGAAAAATAAAAATGCGTAAAGTCATTACAATGTTAAATTTACGTAAAAATCCATGTACACGAGAGATCTCGAGATTCTTAAAGTCACTTTTTCTCTCTCTCTGCGGTAATAAAAGTTCACGTTTTCACTCCAAATCGCGTGTTACGATATCGTATTAAAACTTATAATAAACAACCGTTTCGGCCGAACCTCAACCGATGATATAACGTGCGTTATATCAAAAGAAAAATACATAATTACGCATTTATAAACAGAGTAGACGTACAAAAAAAAGCGACACGTCAAGAAGATACGCATTCTCCGCAGAATAGAGCGGTTATAGTGGCCGAGCAGAAAACAAAAGACTGGATGTTACAATATTATAAGCCCACATTTACGTGTCATAAATGTAACGCATGTTTCTCGAGTGATACAAATATTCTTTCATCGTATACCTCAGTCCTATTACTCGCGTCCGAACGTGGTGACTTTTCTTCATATACATGTGTTGCGCACGCGAAGTATACACATTGTATATGGAACCTGAGGTTTAACGCCGATTCCAAACGGCTCAATGTATACAAAATAAAAAACAACAGACGCTTAACTTGTATACGTAAGTGAATCTCGCGTATCATTAATGTATATTATAGAAGTGTAGGGTAGAGCCTGGTCAAAAGTAACGCGGGGCGAAAGTAACAACTCAAATATCTAGTTAATACTATAGTTAATATCTATAGTTCATACTCAATACTCAGGTCGAAACGTTCTGAGACACGTTATAGCTTGTTCAGCTTCATCCGTTAATCAACAGACGCATGCGCATCTATGCCTATAACTATAAATATTTGATTTGTTACTTTCGCCCCGCGTTACTTTTGACCCCGCTCTACCTTACTTAGAGCCTTCTTTTTACCTTTTTTAAAAATTACATTTACATTTACGTATCATTAAAACGATACTTTCACAAGCTAGAACTATTTAATATATCCGATGTAATCTACTTTTCACTAAAAAGTACTCTTTCGTGAACTATTCATCATATACTGTAGGTACTAATAAATTCTAAATTTAATAAAAACATAAGATAAATGCTGTCATTTATAAAAACTCATTAACTGATACGTTTAAAGATGCAATTAATTATGTGGATTTATTTTAATTATCATATACAAATTATCTAATTTTCTAATAAAAATTCGAACAACTAATTCCACTTAAAAATAATTAAATGTCTAACACAAAATCTAAATTTGTAAAATATAAAGTTTATCTTTATTCTGCGTATAATAAAAAGAAGAAAATATCTTATTAATTATTTCGGCTCGTGCGGAGGAAAATTATTTAATTTTCAGATCCAATTAAGGTATAAAGGTACCTATATACCTGGGAATTTAAAAGTAAATAAATGTACCAATGCCTGGACACGTACCTATGTCTGGATACTTTTAAAAAAATATAAATTTATGCAAATAAACGTTTGGATACCATAACTAAAATTTCAAACCACAAAAAAAAATATTTTTATCTGTGATTTTAATTAGCGTTATACTTATAAATAAAGGTGTCCAGATATAAGTACATGTCCGAGTATTGGTACTTTTTAACTTAATTTCTAAATGTTGAGCAAGACAAAATATATTAACTTCTTAATGGCTAGTTAAAAAGATATTCGACTTCAAAAATGCAACGCGTAAAATTCGACTAAGTCCGCATAAAAATTATTTTTGAAAGTTCTAGACGTTCTGATAAAAGTTCCGTTTTTTAGTAGAACTAGACACTACAGACGCGCGCTTCGCGCGCGCTATTTAGCTTTAACATTATACTATTACACTACTAACTCCTTGATACACACAACTGTCAAAATATACAATAACAGCTGCAAATGAAGTAAGCGCAACAAGAGAACCAATCGGCATCGCGGAAAAGCGACAACAATAAACTTCACCTCCTTTTTAGAAGAAGACTCTAAGAATTCTGAAAAGAATTTCTATGATTGAAAACGATCCGGTCACTAGTTAAGAAGATATTCGACTTCGAAGGTCTGCCGTGAACGTCATTTACGTAAGTTCTGATGATAATTTTTTAAAACAATTCTAAAGTTTTGGAATTTTGTGCTTATCAGAAACTCGAAAGATTTTCGAAAAAAATCAAATGTGCTACTTAGAACTATTCTGGCTTAAAATCAGACTATCATTTTTTTTTAATCAAAAAATGTTTTTTTTTTTTTTTAAATCAGAAACTCTATCAGGCTCCCGTTATAAAAGTTATTTTTTTAAATAAAAATAAAAGTTGTTTTAACCCTTACAATCTAAACAAGATTATGATTAATAAATTAAAGAAAAGTTTAATATATAAATAGATTTATTTATTAAAAAGTGATAGCTGTCACTGACTTATTCTTGTAGCTCTGCGCTAATTGACTGATTATAAAAATTAATTGCGGTGAAACTATCCATCACATCAAAAAATGACATTTTTTCTTAGATTTTTATTCTCTAACGAATGACGTAATTATATAATTATATTAATTATACTTATATTCATGTTCTGACTGTTATACTTACAAGGCGCCTATATTATCTTTATTATCCAAAAATATTTAAGATTATATAATATCAGCTTAGTCTTTTGTACATGCTTAAAAATTTGTATTATATACCTCATGTTCAAGGTTCCAAAATTATAAAAAATAAAAAAAATTTTTTTATTAAAAATAGAACTTTTAATAAAAAATGAGAAAGCATCAGAAGAAGAAAACAATAGAAATAAAGAAAAAAACAAAAGAAAGGTATAGATTTCTAAAATATTTACACAAATAAATATTAACAGTATTAGTTTAATTGAAAATAAGCTTGCTGTTTTAATATATTGTATTCTTATTTTAATAAAGTATATATTTATATTTCACTGATACTATAATTGAGTTAACCAAACTGAAAGTATTTACATAAATATTATTAGGCTACTTATCTCCAGCTTGACCTTATTAACAGTTTTAATTATATACATATTGTGACGTGACATTTGTCGCGTCCCTCGCTCCGACGGTAGCTCGACCGAGAGGGACGTCAAGGGTGGTGCCTCCGCCCGAGACGGGCGGAGCGCTAGCGTAACGTTAGGTTAACTTGTCTTCGAGATTTCAGGTTTCGAGAAGATACAGAGCAGATGGCCAGGAGATATTTATGTAACGGCGTAAAGCCGCAACGCGGGAATATTACAGGTGGACAGCCCGAGCCTTACCGAGGACGCACGGCCGACGGGCGAGTCACGCCGGGGCCCTAGCCAGGGACAGCGAAAACGGAGCACGTAGCCGCGACGACGTACCGGCCCGAGAGCGGGGGAGACCACCAGGGGGACGCCCCGACGAAGGTCCCCGAGAACGGGCGCGTAGCCACTACCGGGGCTCCGCCACTGATCGACAGGCCATGGCCCGTCCAGCCTGGCCGTCGACGAACCGGGGCACGAGTCGCGGCCTGGACAGCCGGACTCGAGGCGGATTTAAAAACGGACTGGAACCGGTAGATGGAGGCGCAGGCGAGAGGCGCCCGAGTCGGGCGCGGCGATCGCCGAGTGGTAGCAGTGGTCGGGCGCGGCGATCGGCAGCAGCGGGAGCGATTGGCAAACCTGGCGCGCAGGAGCGCGGGCCCGGCGTGGTCCCGCCGAGCCGAGGAGCGGGCACTGTCGTGCGAGCCGCCGTAAAGAGAGGTACCACCGGCCTTTTGGGACGACGAGCTGGCGCCGAGTACACGAGCTGCATTGTAAGGCCACTGCTCTAACACCTCCAAGTAAGACCGTCGCTATATCGAGGCCCTCCCGGGAGTCGCGTTGTGCCGCGGGAAAATGTAGAAACCGATTATAGAGCCTATCGAGAGAAATACCGCGGGAGGGCCCGCTCGGAAGTAATTGAGATGCCCGTCTCGGGAATCCGGAAGAGCGGCCGCCGACAGTCAGCGTTTCGTGTTCCGTGTGATTTCCGTGCGAATTGTTCGTTTCTGTGTGACGCGTCTGAGCGATGCCGCGTGAGATTTCGCTCGTATTGTTTGTTAATGCCGCGTACGGATTCGAGTGCGTTTAGTGATCCGTTTGGTTTTCGTGGGATTGGGGCGGTTGATTCCGCGATTTTGAAATATCGTGAACAGGGAGACACGCCGGGCGTAGTCGAGCCGTTTTGGGCGGGGTGCTCTTCGCACGACCGGGTACCGTATCATCGTGGGGCCGCCGCGCGAGCTCCGCGTGATCGCGTCGTGGCGTGCGGGGCATCGTTGCGTTTCGTATCGGGGACTTCGCGAGGCCGAGGGCGTGATGACCGAAGCCCATCGCGAGGTCAAATTATCGAGGGCGTGATACTGATGTATCGTTATCGTTAACTTAGCGTAAGGTATCGTTTGGCGGGACGAAGTACCGTGACCGTCAGGCGTAGCGTGGCGTAACGTCTCGCCGGAAATTCCGCGTCAGCGTGTCGTCCCGAGACTTCGCGTTAAGAAATCGTTCTGTGATTTTCGTGTTAATGTATCGTCTGAAACTCTGCGTTAGAGTAGCGTAACGTATTCAGTGATTTTCGTGTTAATGTCCCGTCTGAAACACTGCGTTAGAATCGTAAAGTATTCCGGAATTTCGCGTTAATGTGTCGTCGGAGATTCTGCGTCAGAGTGTCGTAGCATTCGTTCTAAGATTCCGCGTAAATGTATTGTTCTGAAATTTCGCACTAATGTATCGTCTTCATTCCGCGTTGTTGTATCATATTGCGTTAACGGGTCGCGCCGAGTGAAATGATCGACCCTTCTGCAGAGGACCACCTACTATCTTGTCCTCCTGTTCTTTATTAAATATACTTTTCTTGTTACATATTGACTTTATTTTGTGCGTTGATTGCGCGGCGCTCCCTCTCCTCGCTCCAACCGAGACCCCGTGGTCTCATAAAAGAACGCACGACTGAGATAGCTGCCGATTTCGCGTTTAAGCTTTAGCGTTAGCGTCTTGAGTAAGGTGGTGTGGCCTTCTCCACACCTGGCGCCCAATATCGAGTCTGTGAGAGTATTCGGTCGAGCTATCGTCTAGATCTGAGTTAATTATTGCGTTCCGCGTCTTGAGATTTGGCTAAATAATTCGACGGCGCGCTTCCTCTCGGCCGGCGAGACCGAGGATAGCCGGCGTCGTCGCAATATATATGGTTATTAATACAAATGCTTATAATTCAATAACAATTATAGCATTGATATTTTAGTACTAGGATTTTTGTTTTAAATCGATCTCAAAAATCTAATCTTTTACATGTGTGTGGTCTTTACAGTATATCCCGTATATACATATATATGCACGTATCAAGAGACACGGTAGTGTCTCGCGCCAAGTACACGCGGAGCGAGACCGACCGTGACTCTTTTACGCGACGCGACGGGTTGCGAGTACTCGAGATGTTGAGATCTCGATAACGAGTGAACGGGTCAAGTTCTAAGTAAGCTTGATCGATAGCTTGGGGTCGAATTAGGGGAGAGGGGGGTTTCTCTTATAATATTCCGCTACGTGCCCTACGAGCGGAGATATTGCGACGCAAAGTCCAAATGTAAAAATTTATTTTTAAGATACTTCTTCTACGTCGACCGCTCTCATCTCAATATTTATAATAAATATAACATATATATAACAGAAAAATGTCACTTTCACTTTTTCGACACTGGCGGCTAGCGGCGTTAGTATCGCAGTGCAGTGCAGTGCAGTGCGTTTAGCGCGCAGTCAGTCAGTTCAAGATCAGTTATCATCAGTTATTAACCTACTCGAGAGAAACGGTAGTACGCGCGGAGCGAGACCGACCGGGACTCTTTACGCGACGGGACGATTAATTCAAGGTAATTGTCTTATTATGTAATTATCTCTTATAATTATTTTATTCTATATATTACTGTTACTTATTTTACTGTATGTGTATACATTGCGGTGCAAAGAACACTAGCACGCGTATGCGCTCACATACATATACACGTACATATGCACACGCGCGGGTGCGCACATACAGATATACTCATGGGCACAATTATATTAAAAAATTTGCCAGGATTTAATTTTGTATCCTGATTAAAAGTTTCTTTATTAACTTTATAACTAAAAAAATAAAAAAATTACTCTCCTTAAAACAAATAGTCTATCGCCAGTGATTTCAAACAATAAAGTTATCTGTAATAGACTGACCTTGACTGACAAATTTGGATTTATTCAATAATATTAATTTACACGAATCTTACTATGTTTCAGCCTGAGATTTGGGCCCTTTTCAGGTGATCTAAATATACAGTATTAAAAGTAACATTAAATGAACATCCAATGGTTGCCTGTTTTGACCGACACACATACACAATACACATGGATGTAAGTCAATCAAAGAACGTAAAACATTTGGAACCAAAAACCCAAGTCCAGAAAAAATTGAGTAATAAAATAAAGAAAAATTGTAAAACGTTAAGAAAAAATTTACAAATTGATAAATCAGAGAAATCAAAATAGTCAATGTTTAACTTGGATCAGTTTTAATTTATATACACTTTTTTCTTAATAATGTTTAACAGTTAATCAAAATAAATTATTTTTCCTCAAAATGTATGCTGTTTACATATTAAATAATCTTTATAAATATTATACAAATGATATACAAATTTTCCATATTTTTAATAAAAATAGATTTTTAAACCACAACTTCTGCTGATTACATGAAGCCATGGCTTGAAGAAGATTTTCCATCCGAAGAAGAAGACGATTAGAAAAAGTCATTCAGGGCGAATGACGAAGCAGGACAGCCGAGCTGTAGGAAACAAGATCCCGAGATATGCGATCGATTTATCTCACTATCGCGAGCGTGAAACTATCGCGAGCGTGCGATTAATAAAAGAAGCGCATCGCGAGGGCAACGGGTGTCAAAAGCGTGCGACTAAATTCGAGTCAGTCGTAGTTCGGCTTTGAATTTTAAAAGACGTCGCGTGTTAATCTTACAAATTTAGAAAGCGAACTAACTGTGGATGCAATTTAGCGTAATCCAAAAGAATATCCATTATAATACGCCTGTTTACTTTGTCCATGAATACATCAAATTCATCGAGAAAGTAGAAAAGTAACCGAGTGCAATCCCAGAGAGCCAAGATGAATGCGACGGTCGAGTAAGATCGTTCGCCTCCCGAAAGCGATTTGATGCCGTTGCCCGACTCTTTATTATACCGCACACTCACATGTAAGTCAAGCAGTTTATTTGTATGATCAATCACCATAGTGCCCTTACATTGTCTTAAAGAAAACACATCGGTGAAAGCTTTCTGCACGCAGACACTATACAAGTCCCTTAGTTGGAGAAACATACTCTGCCGATGCTTCACTCGTTCGATGTGTTTTTCACAACTTTGTTTCAATTGAGCTGCAAATTCAATGTTTACTCCATATTTTTCTTCCTTTTCTTTCAGTTGTCGTGGTAATTTATCCAAACAGACAAACTGATTTTCTATCTCGCAAATCTTATCTCCTAACTTAGTTAGTAAAGTTTCGATTTGGTTTGCCAATCTGGTAGTGTTTATCCTAAAACATTTTTCAGTGGCGTTGGAAACCGCTTTCTTTACCGCTATCTCTTATATTTCAAATTCCCCCTTTGCGCACTGTATGGCTTGGCGAATTTCCCGTAACTTTTAAGTAGCATGCTGACACTCGTACGATGCCTTTCCTTCTCCCATGTCAACTCCTTAATTTGGATAAGAATCAATCGCTGTTTGCAAATTGTGATTCAAATCCCTGCACCGCTTAACTTCCGCGTCAAGAAATTCAACGGTTTTCTGAAGCTGCTGCACGTTTTCAGCTAAAACCTTTTCCAAGCCACTTTCCCTTCGCTATTTTCTTTTCCAATTCCGCAGCTTCGTTACGGAAAACATCAATACAACTGGCATCATGCAAATCAATTTCATCTTTCAGTTCATTAATCAATCAAATTAGTACATTCACTTTGCGTAGATCTTAGCTTGTGGACTGTCGGTTACGTTATTCAATTCGGAAGTAACGCGAATTATTTTTTCAAATATTTCAGTTATTTGAAGATATTCTTTCAGCGTTTGCATTATTTCCATGGTAGAAACATGAAAATATTTAGCGCGTGTACACTTTCCCTCATAAGACCTGTAATTTGGATTGAAGTAGAATGTGTATCCACGTCGTCAAAATACTTCAGATGAACTATTCAGAACTATTCGGTCTTAAAGTTGGTGTAAAGTTAGTACCCCATTTTTTAGTTGCCCTTTTCAAAGCGTTAATCGCCGGAACTTTTTTTATAAACGTAAAAATACTCCTATACTCTTCAAAAAGAAGCTGGAACTCTACGGAACTATCACACACTCGACGAAGATTCTAATAATAAAATTTAAATAATATAAGTTTTGTAATCTCTTTTTATTTTAACTATTCCAATGTTAATCAATTTTTAATTTAATAAACTAGACAACAAATAATGGTGAGAAAGCCGTTTGTCAAATGGAAGAACACTGTGCTCCCCGAAAAAAACGGGGACCCAAAAAAATTCTTGACACGAAAAAGTATGATTGTAATCAGAATGTTGGTAATTTTGTGATTTTATTACAAAATTCCCTTTTATTAAAAGCAGAATCTTACATCTATTTTGTACTGTATTAGATAAAAAAGAAATATATTGCTACCTGTCTGCAAATTGTTCATCACTTACATTGGAAACAATTAAAGATGAACAAACTTAGGAATATATCGATAGAAAATATATGAGCCCATGGATAAGATCTAAACTTCAAGAATTCCCAGAAGATGAAGAAGAATTAGAGTATCATCAAGTTAAAATGCTTGATTTTGCTTCAATTTATATAGAGAAAAGACTACCAAAGTTTATGGAATCATTTCAAAATGTTAAAAAGTGATGCATATATATATATATATGTAGCATGCTGACACCCGTGCCAATGCCTTTCCTTCTCCCATGTCAATTCCTCAATTTGGTCTTTAAAAGAATAAATCCCCAGTTTTACTGAGGTGCGAAGTTCGCATGTAAGTATCTATGGTGAATGAACTTGATCATGAATCAAGACGCCCAAAATCAACAACAAGAACAACAACCACATCTGGTCATCACTCCACAACAAGGACCAAGGGTTTATCGCGGAAAACCGGAAAACCAATTGGATCCTAACGCTGTTTTGCGTCCCAGAGGACCTCGTCTTCCTAGGCAACAACCAAATCAACCACAGCAAGCACAACAGATGGCTCCTCAACAACAACAGCTGCGCCAAAACCCTCTTCCACGTATAGGGGAAAAACAGAAGATTAAACTTTCTCGTATGCTGAATAAGCCGACCAATCTGCCTACTCCCGAACAAATTAAGGGAATTGTACTTACAGTTGATGATCCAGCCAGTAACTCGTTATTCTCGCATGGACAGAATATTCATGAATTAGATTTGCGGAAGAAGTTCACTCCAACAGCATCTTCTGCATATCTAGAGGTGAGTCGCTTAGTATACCGTGAGCTTACAACTGACGACGGTAATATTCAGAAAGCAATACTCCCTGAATTTCTTGATTACTATGCCACTGCTATGCTCTGGTTTAGAATAATCAATTTGAAGAGGTTGTCTACAATACCTTTAACGGAGGAAGAGAATTGAGTGTTGAACACCTGTATATATATATATATATATATATATATATATATATATATATATATATATATATATGTGTGTGTGTGTGTGTGTGTGTGTGTGTGTGTGTGTGTGTGTGTGTGTGTGTCAAAAAAGTCTTACTAGAAAACTCTCGAGTTTATATATGGTGTCAAAATGACACCTTATAATTTTGTAAAATTCTTTTTATAAAGTAATATATATATATATATATATATATATATATATATATAACTTTATAAAAAGTTATATACATATTTTCGACCTCAAAATCAGCTCTGAACCGTTGAATCGTCAAAATAGCGGATTTCTCAGATAACCGATTAGGCCAGCGGATTTCTGGGCTCGTTACCGAAGTTCGAGAAATTTCTTAACTTAGCGAGAACAAAATTCCAGACTTCCGAGTGCAATTAGACAAATAAAAAAGTTTTAGTAATATAAAAGTTAATACAAAAGCTGTCCAAATTAATTAGTAAAAAAAGATAATACAATACAAAATAGAGATTTTTATTTAAAAAATGAAGTTAACCTTGCAATTTTTTAATGCCTTCACTTACAAAAAATGTACAGACTATGTAATGACCCCCTCAAAATCATGCAACTTTTGTATATAGTGTTTCCTAAGTGATGTCGAAAACTTCGGGAAGTAAAAAGAAGGCATATAATGAAACAACAAAAATATTAGAATCTAATTATTATCTATTTCTAACGCCATCTAAGTCATCACACTTATCTCACTGTTACGATAGCATATATTGCATTTTTTGTAACAAAACCTCTCATCAGATTAGATAACAGTAAATATAATATCCATTTAACTGAAGAATCGTTACATATTTGAATAGGAAAATTAATGTATGTGGACATGTAACATTGAAAAACCGGCGTAAGATTTTTCAATGTCGCAGACAAACTGTAGAAATGCTTGTAAATATCTATATCCATTCATATTTGTTAAAACTAATAAAATAAAAATTTAAAGACCATTTAATATATACCGAAGTCTTGAAGTCATTTAAGAAATATGATGTAGAATTATTATCATTTATAAATGATAATTGTCTAATATAATTTCTCTAATTTGTCAAAATTCTGCAGCTGAAAATTTTATATAATTATATTTAATAAGCAAAAGATGTGTATGCGTTTTATCGCGTAATAAAACGCGGGAGATTCCGGTTGAAACTAATGAATTTATATGACAATAAGTCAAGATAAAAAATGAAAAAGTATAAGAGCGAACTGCCTGTTATATCATAAAATTAGTCTCTTACAACCGATCTAATAAAAACGACTAAAGATAATTGTTTGAGATTGCGATAATGCAACCAAGGATCGCACATGGTTGCACGCGTGCGCTCGCATTCCGTCAAATAACTAAGAAATCGCAATATAGAAATCGCAATAAAGAAACCCCTAAAACAACCTCATAACGATATTTCCATATTATAGCATGAATTTTCTCTGTTATCGTTCCGGAACATTCGCTAATATTCGCTGACATTCGATCGGCAAAACAAAGTCGCGCAACCGCGCTTCACAAGAGAGAAGGTTCATGCTGTAAACATCGGTGCCGAAAAACAAGCAACGATCATTTCAAATCGAAAACCGTGACGTCAGAGCGATGACGTAGGGCTCCGATAGCCAATTACGTACCCGAAATTAGCGGCACCCCGCCTGGAGAAAGTTTCACCTCAGCGGTGATAAAAGAACCGCCGCGGCGCCGCGGGATCGATTTCGCTTGTAGATCACCCGCCAAGTACACTTATACGCACGCACAACCGCTAGTACACCGCTTTACGTCGCTTTCACGTGGCTATTCGCAACCGCTAAATCTCGCCGCTTTTGCTGTGTTAAATTCTGTGCGCGCTCACAGCTTTTCCGCTAAAGAACTCTGTACATATCCATCTGTAAATATATACTTTATTTTTCTGTAAAGTTGTGTTTGCTGACTGTTTCCTCGTGGTCGTCTTCTACCTCGCGCTATCTCGCGCTACCGCACCGCGCCCTCGAACAGTAATAATCCATTATACAAATAACTTTCTTTAAATTAACTATCTTCCTCTCTTACTCATTATAAGAAGTGACACAAGCGTCTAAATCATCATTCGAATATGCTTCTTTATGCGTCTTTTGATCCTCTAAGAAAGCGTAAAATTTATTTAAAAACATGAGCGAGCAAAGGTATCAAGACACGTGTTTCAACTCTCGTCTAGCTTCTTAGTTTAATTATCTCAGAGAAAGTGTGAAAATGAAAAAGATCGTTAGCTAAATTACGAGAAAATTATTAGGAAACGCACAGGCGATTCTCGCAGTCTCACAGTGGGCCAAAAACAGCAATCTAGCTGGACAAAAGTCGATTTTCGATTAATATTTGTTAAAATAAATAATTATATTTATAAGAAAAATATCTGATAGTTTATTTTCTACAAAATATCTACTATTTACACTTGTAGTTGTGTTCTAACAATCGTTTGAATAGGTCGTATAAATGTTATCTCAAAAAACGTCAATTCATTACTCTAGTAAAAGATCGCCCCGCGTGTCTGCCCGGAAGCGACACCCCCGACGCTTATGAAGTTAGGCGCGTAAGAGATCGCCCCGCGTGTCTGCCCGGAAGCGACACCCCCGACGCTTATGAAGTCAGGCGCGTAAGAGATCGCCCCGCGTGTCTGCCCGGAAGCGACACCTCCGACGCTTATGAAGTTAGGCGCGTGAGAGATCGCCCCGCGTGTCTGCCCGGAAGCGACATCACGCTAGAATCTTGTCTGCAAAAGACATCATCAAGGGAATAATTTGTAATTCTTTTCAGCAATTACATTTCCATTAAGCGAGAAAAGTCAAGAAACATTTCGACTAGATTGCAACAACGTCGTAAAATTAATGCAATATAGCTGAAATGGCTTTTTGATTTATCTTGAAATCACACTGCATTGCCATAAGTCTCAATGTGGCTCGAAACTCTTAGCTGACCCGGAGATGGAAGTGGATTTTGCGGCCGAAAGAGCTCAAAAGAAAGTGGTGTGTGTAATTTATTTTCACGTACTATGTCACTTATGTCCAAATATTTTCTAATTCTTCTGTCTTTACTTAATCGAATCGTTCATTTGAATGTTTCAGAAAATAACGACGCAGAAGGTGACACCGGAGCAGCGAGGGAATCCTGCGTAGCTGACATTCCGAGCAGCCTGAAAGGAGGAGGAG
Organism: Temnothorax unifasciatus; assembly: GCA_030770225.1. Classification (NCBI taxonomy): domain Eukaryota; kingdom Metazoa; phylum Arthropoda; class Insecta; order Hymenoptera; family Formicidae; genus Temnothorax; species Temnothorax unifasciatus. The sequence goes on along the minus strand of JASTWK010000511.1, from coordinate 66,085 downwards.
GCCTAGGATAGGCATCGGGCATCGGCGTACCAACACTTCTGGTAAATGTTACTTTTTATTTTTTCTAAAGATATTATAGAATCTCTCTTTTCGTTTGGGCTTATTCAGTTGTTACATTAAACCGTGTTTCGGAATTTAAATTAGTAAAAAAAAATATTTTGAAAAATTTGATTCAAGTTGATTCTAACGTAGAGACCTTTTTCGAAGAAGTAATTTAAAATATAATATTAATCTGAATAACGAATAAGATATTCGAGTATATGCGAAGCAACGTTGCTTCTTCCCGCGTGGATATTTTCTGTAACATAAAAATAATCGAATCGATTAAATAATTGTCACGCGCATCGAAGGAACACGAGAACTTTGTAATACTTCTTGCATTAACGAGTTGTAGATTAACCGAACGCTAATTTCTGTCGGCCGAAAACGTCAAGCCTGTGAAGGGCTGTGTTATATTTAACAACGAGAATCTGCAGTTATACTCAGCTTCTGAAAAAGAGAGAGAAGAGAGAGAGACGGAAAACTACGACGCAAGTGGAAAGTTCTGAAATGTCCTTTCGAGCTTGGTGAAAGCCACCATTCTATTCAAACGAAAGAGTGCCCTTTCGGGCACTTATCAACATCTTTGATATATATCCTTTACATATATAATATTCTGTTTATTCATGTTTGATAAATGAGGTCCTTTTCTTGATAGAAAGCAACCGATTGGTGGTCGGTAACTTAAACGTCGTCAAAATCAGATAAATCAAGATACGTCTAACTTTTATATAAGTATTGATCTACAATACGAGATTCATTTCCTGAAAATGATTATTACTGTAAGACAGAGACGTTATAAATATCAAAGAAAAAATCTTTCTGACTAATCCCTTTGTTCTTTACATTGTATTTCATACAGCTTACTCTCATTGTGTGATATCTGTTTATACGACATACTATATATATTCAGTTGGGATACATATTCGAATACACAATCTCTGAACAGTCTTTATCTTAGTTTTGTTTCTGGCTTCCTCATCAAATCATTTGACCTGGCTCATGCGTGAACTGGTACGTAACAGTTCTCAAAAGTTTGCACTTGGTTTTCAGGCACTGAGTCGCAGAGTTCACAATCTTTATCTCCAGTACGCCTACAAGTGTCCCCTGCAACCAGGACCGCAATGCAATCGGGGCCTACACGGGGCAATGTGTCTCCAGCAAATACCAAGTTTAAGAGCACCGCAGGTGCAGAGGTAGTTGTACCTCCCTCGAACAATTTTAGCAAAAAGAGAAAGTTAGAAATTGACCTGAAGATGGACAAGAGTCTACATTTTATGGAGAAAGTTGCTAAAAAGTTAAATAATGTATTTGAGAGGAAGGAAGAGCAATCTGCCGATCCGGAAGTTGATGCTGCGATTAACAATATTACTTTATAAGAGCCTCACTAAAAAAGAGAGTGAAGACTGAAAATCAGTACAAATGCATACAAAAAATAATGGAAGTTATTGATAAATTTTCCGAATCAGTCCCGTTGTACCTAAGCCCACTTAAATTTTATTTAACGTACACTCGGTGTCAATAACGTCTTCCATCGTCTTCTTCCACTCATTGGTTCACGGTTCATAGTGTTAACTCAAGTCATTTTATTTTATATATGTAATGAGATGAAAGAGCATTGTGTCAAGTATAACTATCTTATATATTATTATTATTTTACTTATTAAATACCTTGAGAGCAGTATTCATTTTTTTAGTTGTAATATTGAGACCAAAGGTAGTGCCCGTAGTTTATTTTTGTATGTTATCTATTGCTTCACCCTGTTTAAAATATTAGATACAATATGATCAGATTACATTATATTACATTCAATTTCAATGTAAATTAATAAAATTTTTATTCATTTACATTAAAATTGAATCTAATAAAATGTAATTAAAACGGTAGCACATTAAAATGAGCAAAAAGAGTAGCATTAATTCTTCCTCGTCCATTTTTGGACAATATACACCCGGTTGCACTAATAAAATGTGACTTTACGCAGCAAAACTAGCTGTGGTACATTGTCTTGTATGTTGTAAACAAATGTCAGTAGTAGGAGCCTACCTGACAGTTTCCGAAACAGCCCGTTCTCTTATTGGTTGACTGAACGCGCTCTATGACTTATGACTTACGACTGCTTACGACTATGATATAACGATACAACTCATTGTAAACCAACCTTCAACGATTCTAGATTAGATTTCATCAATTTCCCATTAGCTCCTACCTCTTCTAACACGTATGCTTTTTCCCAACCTCAAATATCTTTAAGCAACAAGTTTCATCCTCTAGATTCTGTTAACAATTCTCAAATAAATAAGAGGGTAAACTCTACTGTAGTCAATAACACTAATGATAATTCTAATAATAGCAAGCAATTTAGAAATGCTATAGCTCAATGAGCTGTGTTATTATATGAACATTTATATAAAAACAATCCGGAATTTTCCAAAAGGTTTTCGGTGAAGGAACGGGCCAAATTCATCAGGGAGAAATTGAACACAGATGCATACATCAGTGACACATGAGAATATATCGACGACATATGGAGATGTTCGAAGATGCCAAGCTCCAGAGCTGCAAAGTTACAGAAGCTTACTCAGATTTCACCAAGGTAATTATCTGACATGGCATGATTGGTATTTAATGCATTATTAAAAATTTTGCAGCAACATACGCCCAATAATTTTCCAAAAGATGCACGAACAGTGTTACAAACGCCAAGACAAACTAAAGTTTCTAACGTTACGTGGAGGAGAATACTTTCATCTGGGTTTATATAATGTTATAAAAAAATATATTATCGGAATCTAATAATAAATATATCGATTTATTTCTCAATATTGACAATCTTTCATTAGTGAAATCATATCATCTCCATTATTGTGGCTTATTTCATGTTTCAATACAAAGATTAATGTTGTGTATCTTGTGGGCGCATATTTCGGCGATAAAAAATCTGAAAATTCTAATATTTTTTTACAATTTTTAGTGAACGATTTAACTAATTTAATAAATGAAATCATGCTAAAAAAGTAATCAAAATCAGATTGTTTGGTTTAATATGCGACGCACCAGCTAAATCTTTCATTTTGTGCATAAAAGGCCATACTGAATTTTATAGTTGCATAAAATGCAACTAAGGGTAATTGTGTAAGTGGCAAGAATTTGTTTTTCAAACAGAGTAACACCCATGATCTTTAAGAACAGATGAACTATTTACTATTAATGCTTATAAGAATTTCCAAATTGGTTACTCCATTTAAATAATATCCCACGGTTTTTACCTATAACTAGCACTCCGTTAGATTATATGCCCCTTGTGTGTTTGGACGTAGTTAAAAAAATGATATTGCTTTGAACAAAAAGACCACCTTCTGTACGTTTAAGTACAAAATTAATAAAATATCACATTTGTTGATGTCACATTTGTTGACTTAAATAAACTACACCAAATAATTTTGTCAGAAACCTAAGATCTATAAAAGATGTTAAACAATGTAAAACTTCAAAATTTAGAAACTTTCTTTTATTAATATTCCATACAAGACCTATGGTATTAAAAGATGTATTAAGAAAGGATATATCTGTCATTCTTCACACTTCACGTAGCCATCAATAATTCTCATACGTCTAAACTTATGTTAAAATGGATTTATAAATTTTACTGAAACTTTACTCAACCATTTAGTTTTATTTTTTGAAATATTATATGGGAAACAATATATATCATAACATTCATAATCTTTTACATTTATGTGCTGACATAAGAAGATTTGGGCCACTGGATAATTTCATAGACGCCTTTCGTTTTGAAAACTACATGACATATATTAAAAAACGATTAAGAAAAAGTGAAAAACCATTGCAATAATTATTTAAGTTAAAAGATATAAAGAGACTGAAAATGTTCGAGTGTCTCGTCTGTAATTAATATATGACGTTAATAGATTGTGATCGCTAATTAAAAACGTCGCGGCGTTATTTGATTTAGAGTCCGTTCGTATCTTTTATCCCAGGACGGCGGACTCATCTGCGTTCGGAACAGAATCCCTAACGTGCGGGATTATGTTACAATCCATGGCTAAACAACAAAACCCTTCTTTCAAAAAAACCGTCCAATCTCATGAATGTAATAGTAATCCAGATATATTCTGTTACATCTGCGGAAAATACAAACCAAAATCGAATCGGATTACAAATGAGCCATTAGTTGAACCTTCGAAAATTCTTCTTCCTCCACTTCATATCAAACTAGGTTTAATGAAACAATTCGTCAAAGCCTTAGTTAAAGATGGAACATGTTTTGAATATTTAAGACGCAAATTCCTTAGTTTGTCTGAAGCCAAATTGAAGGAAGGAATTTTCGATGGGCCTCAAATCCGCACAATGTTACGAGATGACATATTTATTACTCATATGGATGATAAAGAAAGAGCTGCCTGGCTCAGTTTTAAAAAGGTTGTAGAAAACTTCCTGGGTAATCACAAAAGTAATGATTACAAAGAGTTAGTATCTGATATGGTCACAAAATTTGGTGAGCTAGGTTGTTGAATGGATCTAAAATTACACTTCCTTAATTCACATCTGGATCGCTTTCCCAAAAATCTTGGACATTATAGTGAGAAACAAGGAGAGCGATTCCATCAAGACATTAAGGAAATGGAGCGTCGATACCAAGGGAGATGGGATGAACATATGATGGCCGACTTTTGTTAGATGCTAAAAAGAGAAAATATAACGAAAGGAAAAAAACGCAAAAGAAATCCACTACATAGGTCCTTTGAAGATAAGAGAGTACGTAAGAGCAGACGATCATAAAATTCGTTTAAAAACGATTGTTTAAAAAAACTGGAGGGTAATGGAGCAATTCTGACTTCATATTCGTTTTCAGCGGCTCAAAATACGTAGGAATAGCATAGTCAGATCCCCAGCACAACCTACTTTTTTTTGTGGGCCTGTGTTTTTAACAGTTACGTCTAGCACGGCACTTAGTAAAAATGTGTAATTTTTTTATTTATAGGATGCGGAAGGCGGCAGTTATCGGCGGTCTTATGAGCAGGAGACTGCTAAATAACATACGAAAAAAAAATAAAATTATTAAAAATAATTTTTATCGTTTACAAGTATTAGAAGAGAAAAATCAAGAAACCGATCGTATAAATACAAACTATCTTAAACGTATACAAATTTTGGAAGAAGATATTAAAAATATGACAAAAATAAACGAAGAATTGTATCGTGTCCAAATATTAGAAGATATTAAGATAAGAATATTAGAAGAGAAAAATCAAGAAACCGATCGTATAAATACAAACTATCTTAAACATATACAAATTTTGGAAGAGGATATTAAAAATGTGGCAGAAATAAACGAAGAACTGTATCGTGTCCAACGAATATTATATGTAGACCAATTAGCAATTAATATAAAATCATTTATTCGACAAAGGATTATGAATAAAGGTAAGAAAATCACTTCCACGCAATGCATGATCTTAACCAGGAAAAACAAATATACATTACGTAAACCTAATATGGTTGTCTCAGGTATTTTAGTATCAATGTCTACAAACTCCAGATTCCTAGGAATATAAATGGAACCTAAATTATCCGGCAAAGCTCATCTTAACTATATCTAGAACAAGGGCAGAAAACTTGTCAGCATACTTTCGGTTCTAAGAGGCACCAAATGGGCGCACACCCGCAATATTGACGAACATGACGATAATCGTTAATAGATAATATATAGCGAATTCGGGCGCTTGCACTAGTGCACACTGAGCCTTATGTGCGTAGTCAGTGTGCACTAGTGCAAACGCCCGAATTTGCTAATAGTAAGCTACTTATTAAGTGTAATCGTGTCTTTTCTCGCGGAATATGTCCACCACATTGAGAAAAAAGTGGCAAAAAGCGAACTTTCCGAAACGGAAAGTACAGTAAGAGGTATAAACGATACGTAAGATAAAAGTTCTAATTCGGTTTTTCTTATTTCTGCATCATCTTTGCATGTTTATATTTTTAAATAACGCATCGAGTAAAGTATCGTAAGATCTTAAGTAATTGAACGCATAGGTGCATGAAATTAATCAGGGACTAGTTTAATTCGACGGTCTTACTTTTTGTTACTGCATCGAAGAAGTCGGACTTTGCATGTAAAAATATATACAGCAAAATAAAATGTTAAATGTAGCTATAATCTTTCTGTGTCTCTGCAATATTTCCGCGTACAAGATATAGTAAAGCCTCAAACGTACAAGTAAAGTTAATGAAAAATAGTTTAATTGAGCGGTCCTGCTATTTATCGTTGCACCGAAGAAATCAGTTCTCGTATGTGAGGATACGTAGTAGAATAAATGTTTTAATTCGGATTCTCTTATTTCTGCATTATCTTTACATGTTTATTTATAACGATGTCGTCCGTCTGAGAAGAAATTAAATTTAATTTAATTTAATTGGTTAAACGGTGTTGTCATGACTTTTAACGAGGACTCCTAAAGTTGAATGTGAATGTAAAGTTGAATGTGAATGTAAAGTTGAATGTAAAGTTGAATTCACCACGTTGAATGTGATTTTTGTCTTTGCTTCGGGTGAATTGGTTGATTCTTTCTTCTCATAAACTGCAGCATTATTTTCTTTCAGTGACAGAAATGCACCTATTGTAGATGTCGTTTTTTTTTTTTTTTTTTTTTTTTTTTTTTTTTTTTTTTTTAAGTGGTTCCTCTGCTGCCACTTCGGAACGTTTCTCTGATATCGACGTTTCTCCTGACACCTGATCTATAATCTCTATTTGTTTATTTCCTATAATTGATTTGAAGCCTTCCACCACATTGCTTGGTTTGATTTTAGTTTTTTTCAAAACTTTACCCTCCAAGTCCTTAAGAATTGCATTTTTTCCAATTACTTCCAGGAAACCGTCGCCATCCCATGTTTTATGTTTCTTTGAAGATATCTTTCCATACATCACGTTAAATACGATTTTTGCTAACGTTTCGGACGAATCAGTAACCAACGTTTTCTTCTCGCGTATCGGAGAACTAGAATCTCGTTTGCTCGGTGAATTATTCTCCACTTGGACATTATCGTGACCGACCTCATTTTCTTGAGTCACCTTTTCGAAAGTTTAAAATTTGCAAGTTACTGCGAAGAGGCTTTCTCGCAAAACTGCTCAGTGATACCTCGTTTTCCTCGTGTTTCTCGACAATCGCTCGTGGCTAAACAATGAAAAGGATAAACGCCATTGAAAACTTGGGATTCGGCGGCGGTACATGTACGGAGAACGAAGAGAAGTTTGTAATAAAATACTTGATAGCGTCGTACGCATCCTGGGCGTACGCCAGACATGTGAAACAAGAGGACAGTGAGGATATCAATGTGCCTGAGCGAGGATGAAAAACGAGACGGCGCAAATCTGTTATAACAATCGTTTGAATAGGTCGTATAAATGTTATCTCAAAAAACGTCAAATCATTACTCTACCAGCGCTTGAGAAATAAAGAAGTATTCTGCTTATATTGAAACTTCAAATTAGATAAATATAAAGAAAGGTTATATTTTTTAGTTCCATTAATAAATCTTATAATAGTTTTTTAACCCTTCGCCCGTAATCTGGGTCGTAAATGGCACAAGCCGAAATTCAAAATAGAATACCGCCGAAATGAAAGGGGGGGGGGGCTTGCTTTCCCTCGTAAAAAAAGTAGGTAGTGGGGAAAACTCATGCCCAAAGTTTCGTTGGAATTCGCCAGTGTATGCTTGACCAGCAGCGAGTCAAAGTGCGTTCAGTGCCAATATTGACCCTGATTACGGACAGTGCCAGACTTTCGTGCAAGTAAGTAAAATTAATTTAACGTCATTTTCATATTACTACAGTTATTTTTAACTTATATAAGTGATATTTTTTTATGATTGTGTATATTATATATATAACCTTAAAATGTGATTTTCATATTACTACAGTTATTTTTAACTTATATAAGTAATATTTTTTTATGATTGTGTATATTATATATATAACCTTAAAATGTGAGTGGATGAAAACACGTGTAAAAAGAAATTACATGTACTTTCAAAGTACAATGGATGATCAAGCGACAAATATCAGATATTATTTACGAGAAAGACGTCACGCAGTTGAGGATGGAGCTTCTAAAAATAAGATGCTCAGTCTGTCCTTACACTGACGATGTTAAAACATCATTTTGTTGTGGACTTTGCGGTAATGCCGTTTGTGAAAAGCATCGCACAAATTTATGTTTGTCATGTGCTAATTCTTGGACAGAATAAATCACTCTTAATGTTCTTGAACGATTTTATATAATTTTTTAATAAAATAATGTAAAAATTACGCCAAAAGTCTTATTTTTCTTTAACCCGAAAAACGCCATTTTCAATTCTCAGAATAATTATACTTTTTGAAAATGACCCATATACAGAATTTTTTTCTTAAAAGTACACATATTTAACTGTAAAACCTCGTTGGAATTTTTCATTTTAATTTAAAATTTAATGAAATATGATTTTTTGATAAAAATGGATTTTTATTAATTTTTTGCATAAAAAATTATTTATAAACAATTTATTTTATAACATAATCGCTAAATAAACTTTGGGATTATAAAATAGGATAGTATACAAGTATTACAGAATTTTTTCAGATTTTTTGAACACTATTTACTAGGTCAAAATAACGACAGGACATTTACGACCCAGATTACGGACGATGCCAGTCAAATTATAGTTTACGGGCGAAGGGTTAATAATAATACTATTTTCTTCTTTCTTCTTTCTCGTCGTATCTTCATGTCTGAAGAGTCGTGACATTATGGTCATGTGCAGTGGCGAACCACCGTCTTCCAACACGCTGAATAAAGCCATAATGTTCTCTTGGGATAAATGATGAAGGTGGTTTCCCGTTTCCTTCCTTCATGAACCAACGGTTTTAACGTCTCTTTCAGAAAGACGATAGCGCCGATATCTCCTCTTTCCCCACCATACCCGTTCGGAGCCGGTGAGGGCGAGTCCCCCATTAGGAAGGAGAAATCGACTTGATGGCGTCCCCCGAAAATTCCGAGGATGCGCACATCCTGTAGCCCCCGCTGCCTTCTACCAGACCCACCCCGAATCAAAAAACCCCCCCGGGAAAAAAATCCCACCAGGATTTTGTGTACCTGGCTGGGATCGAACCCGGATCACCGGCGCGTGAATCCAGCGTCTAGCATAGGAGACCACTGACTCGCTAGTAGTACTATTTTAAGCCTCTTTTAATAATTTAATTGCCCGTATATGAATTCAAAATAAATGACGATAAACTTAAAGACAATGATAGTGCTATTTCCGCATATATGCACAAAAGTGTTTCATCTTCTGCCGATTGCGATAAGTTCAAAAACAATACCTCACAATATAGTAAAGAACCCCGTATGCATGACTCATCTAAAAAAAATACGTGCTCTAGTATTTTGATACCTCGGAAATTTTGGAAGACGTACTTGAATAATGGCACAAGGTTACTCAGTCGCTGGACCGACGCGTTTAATGATTATTTCAAGAAGTTATTTTCAAATTGCATCTTACGCTTTTTAAAGCATAAATGCTATTCTTTTCTAAAAAGAAGATGTGAATAATAATAAAAAATTAAACACGAAGTTTTTCGTGGCGAAAGCACAATGTAAAAACAGTCACTGTGTATTGTTCACATTTGTAAGTAATGTGTTATTAAAACCGTTTCGTGGCAACACTAGAAGTATTACTCAGCGAAAATATAGAACACGACCCAGACGAGATTTATCCCAGCACCCACTGGTTTGTTTTATAAAACATCACCAGTGCGGACTCTGTTCTTTAAAAAGATAGTCCCAGCACCCACCAGCGTGGCCGGTGCGGACTCTATCTTCAAAAGGGAACAGTCCCAGCACCCACTAGTTTGTTTTATAAAACATCACCAGTGCGGACTCTGTTCCCCAAAAAGATAGTCCCAGCACCCACCAGCGTAGCCAGTGCGGACTCTATCTTCAAAAAAGAACAGTCCCAGCACCCACTAGTTTGTTTTATAAAACATCACCAGTGCGGACTCTGTTCCCCAAAAAAATAGTCCCAGCACCCACCAGCGTAGCCGGTGCGGACTCTATCTTCAAAAAAGAACAGTCCCAGCACCCACTAGTTTGTTTTATAAAACATCACCAGTGCGGACTCTGTTCCCCAAAAAGATAGTCCCAGCACCCACCAGCGTAGCTGGTGCGGACTCTATCTTCAAAAGGGAACAGTCCCAGCACCCACTAGTTTGTTTTATGAAACATCACCAGTGCGGACTCTGTTCCCCAAAAAGATAGTCCCAGCACCCACCAGCGTAGCTGGTGCGGACTCTATCCTCAAAAGGGAACAGTCCCAGCACCCACTAGTTTGTTTTATAAAACATCACCAGTGCGGACTCTGTTCCCCAAAAAGATAGTCCCAGCACCCACCAGCGTAGCCGGTGCGGACTCTATCTTCAAAAGGGAACAGTCCCAGCACCTACTAGTTTGTTTTATAAAACATCACCAGTGCGGACTCTGTTCCGCAAAAAGATAGTCCCAGCACCCACCAGCGTAGCCGGTGCGGACTCTATCTTCAAAAAGAGAACAGTCCCAGCACCCACTAGTTTGCGTATAAATTACCAAAAAACGCGCGTAAATCTGCTTCGGAGTTACAAACCTTATATGATAAAGTTAATGTCGCGGTATCTTCACTGAAAAATTTAAATCGACGGCCCGACGAATTGTGGAACGATGTCCTCGTTCACCTCATTGTGCAAAAATTAGATCCGATAACGCGTAAAGCGTGGAACGTTAAGTCGAGCGATACCGATGCCCCACAGTCATACAAAGATCTTTGTCGGTTTCTTAAATCTCATACTCGCGCCTTAAAAGACTGTGCGATCATTTCATCGACCAAAACCGCTTCGAAATCTGCGACCGCCTCGCGAGTGCACGCCGCCACCGCTGCCGCCAATGACCCGACTCCGTGTCCGTTGTGTAAGGCTCAACATTTTATAAATTTGTGTCCTGCGTTTATCAGCAAGAATACGAGTCAGCGTCGTGAAACTATTGAACGTTGTGTTAATTGCTTAAGCGCTAAACATTCCGTCCAGGATTGTCGGAGTAAATATTCATGTCGCGTTTGTTATAAAAAACATCATTCAATGTTACATGCTGACTCGGATTCTTGCTCCAGTTCCACGGAAACCGCATCACTCAATAGCTCATCATCGAAAGAAACTACGCCGCTTAATTGCTCGTCGCCTCAAATCTCTGATTCGAAATCTGAGGTAAATTCTCCGTTCGCCTCTGTGGCGACGGAAAATCGAATACCGGTCCTACTGGCGACAGCGTGGGTCACGGTCCGCGATTCGTCCGGGCGCACCGCCGTCGTCAGAACTTTACTCGACCAAGGCTCCGAGATGACGTTCATCTCGGAGAACTTGGCGCAAATCTTGCGAGTCAAACGCATTCGCATGCAGATTTCCATTTCCGCCGTCGGCGGAATTCACGCCGGGACCTTTCAACACGCAACAAATTTGGTTAGGGATATTTATGATCCTTAAGAGAATAATACCTGAAAGAGTGATCACAAATGTATATAGGCTAATGGCCCCATTTTTTTCGCATTCGATTTTGGTCATAAAATAGGTATCAAACGAAAGGTCTCGTCAATCTGATTACAGATATATCAGTCTCAAAGTGTACCTATTTACCGTTCTAGAGATATCAGGCTCCAAAAATTCCAAAACCAATAAATAGTGCCTGTTATGAACGTTCTCGGTAATGTCAATCTCGGGGTAGGATATCGGGTCGGTACAGAGAGAATAATCTTTATTGTCCTTTCGAGGAGACCGATAGCTTTCGTGGTCTCTGCGCTACTGGTTTCGCCGGGCGAGCGCTCCCCCTCTCTAGCTCGCGCCTTTTGTTTACACGCGCGATGCTCCGAGCGCATTTCTTCTATTTTGCCAGGACAGCGTCACTGGCTAGTCAATTGAAAATTATGCGGGAAATGAGCTTTTCACAACACCTCCACGGAAATTCGACTTTCCATGCCTGTAGAGAAGGGCGAAAGCGGCCAATTTCACGCCAGAGCGGCATAGCGGGCGGAAAGTAATCACTTTCCTCCCTAGGGAGAAAAGTATAACAACTCGTGCGATTTGCCGCCCTCGCCTTCGGCTCGGCAGCCGAATACGTTTGACTAGCCAGTGGCGCCATTTATTGGTTTTGGAATGTTTGGATCTCGATATCTTTGGAACGGTAAATAGGTACACTCTGTACTGACATATCTGTAATCAGTTTGACGAGACCTTTCGTTTGATATGTACTTTATGTCCAAAATCAAATGCGAAAAAAATGGGGCCGATCTTGTGATCACTCTTTATAATAGTTATATAAATATCAATCAATTTAAAAAGAAATTAGGAATTCCTGATTTAAAGAAATTAATAGTATTCTCTCTTAATGTAGAAAATTTACGAACTATTGAGAATTTATTTAAAAATATGGCTCTCAATCATATTACATCTAATCATGTAACAAATCCTGAAGTCAGAAGATTATTTGAAGAGAAAAATAATTATTCATTAGAAAAGTTAATAGATATAATTAAAGATTGATATGAAACCTATGATATTATCAGTAGCACATAGAGATACCGAAGAATTCTAATGCTGGTATATTAAATTCATTAAAAATAACATTTACAAACATTCGAACTATTAATAAAATTACGCAAGAAAAGAACCAAAAAGATTTCCTTGATATGATGAAGATAAACAATAAAAAAATCAGTTCAGATCTTAAGAAATAGGAAATTGCTTCTCGAAAACCCTTACGCAAGAGAGATCTTTGAGAAGTATTACTGTCCTACCCAATTAGCAAGAGTCTTAAGACAAGAACATTACAGAATAGAAATGATAAGTGAAACAAGATCGAATCCTTGCCATCAATTGTACATTATACCTATAGATCTTTGTTCAGAATTCGAACTACAAAATTTGATATTGATCCAAATTAGTGAATCATATGCTTTATCTCAAAGAACAAATTATCTAACAGATGGTCCCTTTACTGCTTATTTAGGATCTGCTACAAAAGAAAAAGCAAAAAAACCAACATTGGACATATCATCAAAAACAAGTTATGCTAAATCTTCGTAATATCTTCATTTCTCCGCGCGCGTCTCTCGTCCCGTCGCTCTCGACAACCGCTCTTCTAAAGTCCGTTACATCATATACTCCGAAACAAAACGCGGATATTTCGTCGGATATATGACAAAAATTACAAAGTTTATTATTAAAAATTAAAATTTTAACAAATTAAAAAATACATCAGATAAAAGAAATTGGCTTTAGATTTGCCAGAAAGTACACATTATAAAAAATTGTGCAATTTCTGGACATTCTACGTACGTCAAAAACTTTGCAAAAATTTTTTTGTAGAGACAGCTACAATCATAGAAAAATACGATTAATCATAAAATCATATAATAAACTAAGATATTATTACAAGAAAAAATTACTTAATAAAAACAGTTGAAGACAGAATAATTTCCAGAATACATTTTTGACGAAAGGTCTCACTATGGATGCAACGCTTTTCACAGCAGTAAGTAACCAATTATTTAATGAATTATTATATAATTATTTAATTATATATTAAAATTATTTAATTAATTAATTATTTAATTCAAATGAATTCACCTATGAATAAGAATTCACTCAAATGAATAATCATACGCTAGAATTTATAGACGCAAACGTCCAAATAATCCCTACAAGAACGATAAACTCGAAAATCACGACCAAGGAATGGCTTATAGTCGAAAAACCAAACCCCGTTAATTCGGTCATAGCACTGCGCCAACTATTAACTAGCTTGAGACAAAGGAAACGCAGCAAAAAAGTTGGTCTCCAATCAACAAGAGTGTCGAGCACAGACCGCCGACAATCGTTACGTAGTGCTGCGACAATCGACCAAGACAACAACGAATTGCAATCGCCGCCGCCGTCATTGTGGGAGACGTCGTCATCGACGTCTCCTGAAATGTCAACTATAAAACAAAAAAAAAAGGCGAAAAACGGAACATTTCATTATTGCTCCTCAAACACGCGTCATCGCTCATTCCAGACCAGCGACAAGCGCACCGAGGTACTCCTCGAATACCGACATGAGGAGAGTGTCGTAGTAATCAGCCAGCCAGCCAGGAAACGCGCAGCGGCCAACCAGGCACGCCGTAGAACGCGGGCAGTATACGAGCTAGAGCACTCGGAGCGGCTGGAGAAACGTCGCGAGGCCCGACAGCGTAAGAAGAGGAGACAGTCGGGACGCAACTCTTCAGGGAAGCGCGGAAACGTCGACAAGTCGAGATCCCACACTGACGGGAAGTTTGCAGCCGTCGGCTGCAGTTGCGACCGTAGCTGACACGGCCAAGCCGGGGCCGAGAGTGACGGAGAATATTGTCGGAAGCGCAATTAACGCCAAACGCGCAAGCGCAACGGCGTAGTCGCATTCTAGCGAGGACGACCGATCAAACCGATCAGCCAAAGACGACGGCTGATCTTACTGATTAAAACAAGCATGATTTTAATAAAATTTATTAATTAATTTGGCTAAAATTTGGGAAAAAAGATTTGCCGGTTAGGCGGCAAATCGAATTTGAGGAGAATAATCGACTGTGATTGGTCAATTCTTGAGACTCACGGACTTTGCGACTCGCATTGTAGACCCAGCAACATTCTATAAATCGTGTAAATAAATAAAAAAAAATTCGATCTTAGATCAGTATTTCAAACGCGTTGAGGTGTACTTAGTGAGCAGTTCGTATAATAGTCTCGTATAACAGTCTGACAAGACAGTCCAGAGAAAAATGGATCCCACATATGAAGACATAAAGAATTTTTTCAGATCCACACATGTAATAGTTAAGACATGTAATTTATGTAACAAAAAGTTTGAGGAGGAAGAAGAGTGCACACGGCACATGAAGACAAAGCATCCAGAATACTGCACGAAGTAGAAATCGAACGAAATAAAAGCTTACGCTTGACAGAAGCGAGAAGCGAGGCGAAGATGTCGGGCGACCACCTTGTCTCGTTGTTGGTCCGCGACGGTTACTTCACCAGCTCGCCGACTTTGCACATTTTATATCTCGATTATTTTGCCGGTGCGCGCAAAAACGCGTTACACGTACGTTATCCAACAAACGAAATTGACATGCCTGTTTGCAATTCCTTTTTCAATTAGTAAATCTCCGTAAATTGTCGTCACCATTTTACAAGACATTTCTTGAATTCGTTTACATAAATTTGAACAATTTAACATTTGCGATTTATAAACTTCGTCCATAAAAAAATATAGCTTTTGATGAAATTGTAAGATGCAGAAGAGAGTATTTATTATTTATGAAATGAAAACTGTAAGAGAATATTGATTGTATTTTTTTCTGTTCTTACGTTTATTTGACATTATTTTTATCGATTTTACATTCGTAAAATGAAATGTATTGAACTAACGCGGACACGCACGCAGAATAATAAAACTGTGCGCATTCAGCAAAATAAAATTTCATTTTTTGTGATTAGTGGAAACGTTACGTGTGGAAATTTTTCATTTTATCGAAAACTAGATTCGATAACAATTTTAAAGTTAATCCACGCGTAGAGTTATTTATGAAATATCTTATTGTTTTTTATTATGTATCTTTATATGTGGAAAATGTAGATGTATTTCTTATATGTGAGAAATAGGTAATAATTGTTCCTGTTTTTTAATCTAACATTAAATCTGTACTTGGAACTGACTTCAATTTATCTAATCAAACTTACTTGAAACTAATTTTAAATCAATAAGATTTACAAATAATTAACTGAAGTAAAACATTTATAAAAATATTTTATATATTTTAATACTATTTTATTTCATTGTTATTTTATTTTTAGAATACATATTTACTAAAAAAAAAATGTAATTTCTAATTGTTAAGTATTAAAAAATTATATAAATTCATCGAACTTTTTAATTGAAAATGATCAAAGAACTTGTTCAAGTTAAAAACCACCGGGTGTCTCGGCACGGTGAAAACCCGGAAGGCAGTCGCGAAGCGCTGCCTGACATGATGCCTGACGACGAGCTCCGTCGTTGCGTTGTTTGTAAACATCGGTCGCTATTCAGATTATCCGCCGGGCCTTTGAGCCGATCAGACGTGTTTCACGAGCTATTGTTCACATTTGTCTATTAAACGAGTTGCCTTTTTTAACTGAGAGAGTTTTTATTCCCGGTGACGGGATTGCGCGCCGCGTTTGCGAGTGTGTGCGTGAGTGTGTGTGCAGCAAACGCGCGGACAAGCGCAAAAATATATCGATTTACTTCTAAATATTGACAATCTTTTATTAGCAAAATCATACCATCCATTATTGTGGCCTATTTCATGTTCCAATACAAAGATTAATGCTGTGTATCTTGTGGGCAAATATTTCGGCGATAAAAAATCTGAAAATTCTAATATTTTTTTACAATTTTTAGTGAACGATTTAACTAATTTAATAAATGAAATCATGCTAACAAAGTAATCAAAATCAGATTGTTTGGTTTAATATGCGATGCACCAGCTGAATTTTTCATTTTGTGCATAAAAGGTCATACTGAATTTTATAGTTGCATAAAATGCAATTAAGAGTAATTATGTAAATGGCAAGAATGTGTTTTTCAAACAGCGTAACACCATGGTCTTTAAAAACAGATAAACTATTTACTATTAATGCTTATAAAAATTTCCAAATTGGTTACTCCATTTTAAACAATATCCCACAGTTTTTACCTATAACTAACACTCCGTTAGGTTATATGCCCCTTGTGTGTTTTGGAGCGTGTGTGTGAACGTAGTTAAAAAAATGATATTGCTTTGAACAAAAAGACCACCTTCTATACGTCTAAGTACAAAGTAAATTAATAAAATATCACACTTGTTGATGTGACATTTGTTGACTTAAATACACTACACCAAATAATTTTGTCAGAAGCCCAAGATCCATAAGAGATGTTAAACAATGGAAAACTGCAAAATTTAGAAACTTTCTTTTATTAATATTATATACAAGACCTATGGTATTAAAAGATGTATTAAGAAAGAATATACCTTGTCATTTCTTCACACTTCATCATCAATTCTCATACGTCTAAACTTATGTCAAAATGGATTTATAAATTTTACTAAAGCTGTACTCAACCATTTTGTTTTATCTTTTGAAATATTATATGGGAAACAATATATATCATAACATTCATAATCTTTTACATTTATGTGCTGACATAAAAAGATTTGGGTCACTGGATAATTTCATAGATGCCTTTCGTTTTGAAAATGACATATATTAAAAAACGATTAAGAAAAAGTGAAAAACCATTGCAACAATTATTTAAATTAAAAGATATAAAGAGACTGAAAATGTTCGTGTGTCTCGTCTGTAATTAATATATGACGTTAATAGACTGTGATCGCTAATTAGAAACGTCGCGGCGTTACTCGATTTAGAGTCCGCTCGTATAATTTATCTATATTCCGGAAAACGACGTAACTTATTTATTCTGAAACCGCGTGACACGACGACGACGCTAGCGCGTGACGCGAGTTGACGATTGCAAAAATCGAGACCGATCGTCCGAGAGAATGTAATCGAAAGTCAATATTATTGAATGCGATATATACATACCTCGGTATCCATATAAATTCCGCGAAACACATGAACATTCGATTTATTAGTTTTCCATAATCTGAACCGGCGATTCGTGTATTATTCAAGGTTTATCTTTATTTCACATAATTAAAAAAAAAAAGAAAATATCTTATTAATTATTTCGGCTCGTGCGGGGAAAAATTATTTAATTTTCAAATCCAATTAATTTCTAAATGTTGAGCAAGACATAATATATTAAATCAAAAATAAAGATTAATCCACCAATAATAATTTAAAACAGGAATCTTTATTAAGTCGACGCAAATGGCGAGTAACAATAACGCTTAATCACAACGTTTCGATCCGGGGGTTTGGGTCTTTTTCAAGTGTCTTGTAACAAAAAAATCGTAACGCCGAAATTAGTTAAAATTCTAACAATAGCATGACGGAGTATGACGGATAATATATTAACTTCTTAATGGTAATCTTCTTAATGTTAGCAAACACTAATAAATGTACAGAAGGTGCATGTTTTTGATCGACTAACACGTACGGCCACGTACGGCCAACATCCTCTGCCGTCAGAAGACCACCGCCCACATCCAAAAGTGTCATAGTCCACTACTTAAGCCAAGAAAGTATCTCTGTCAAAGACGTAATAGATAGACTTCAGATAGGCGACATCCCCTTATCTTGGCGAGTAATGGTAGCTGTGGCAAAAGAGCGCGAGTTCAAGTATTTAGATGCGAGATTCTACTGCAAGATGTGCTTCGAGATGCGTCTTTACCAAACCGCAACAGAAAAAAACATAGCGGATCATGTTTTCCGTTACATAAAAAACCAGTCCATGACAATGAGCAAGGAGCAATTGACTAACTATTCCAGAACTATTCTTAGAATGAACACACCGGTTTTGCAAATTGAGGGTGAGGCATACGTTTTCATCGTATTAGACTTTTCCTCTTGGTGTACACACTTCCGCGCCGAGTTAGTGCAAGCACTATTTGAAGAATTGGACAAATTGTTTGGTCTTCAAAGTGTGTACTCCCTAACCCACCTCTTCCCTATAATCTCTTACTTGCTCTTTCAAGATCGATTTTGCCCTTCTGAGCAAGGGCCGGACTCATTGCCTCGACAGGGTCCTCGGTGCTATCCTTTCCCAGAAGCTTGGCTCGAGGGATTACGGCAGAAGGGATGGACGCTTGCCACTATCCTTATTATTCTCTTAGCTTCATGGTTGTGTGGAACATCCGCATCTCTCCTCGGACAAAGGAGATAATCAAGTTATCCTACTGCGTATTCCTCCATTATCCTATCTTCAAGCAAGAGGGATCACACGCGACGAGTACATTAATAACTTCTTAGCCATATTAAGAGATTTATGCGACAAGGCCAAGATTGTCATAAAATTAGAGGGGACATGGTATTCCAGAAACTTGTTTGAATATTCGAGGAAGTATCACTACAAAGGTGCACAGGTCAGCGGCTGCTGTAAGCGCATAACAAGGCTAGCCAGCGAGGCAAATCAGGTCATTCCGTCACTTTCTGGAGATTTGGCAGGGATATTCTCTACAGGTGCGGCAGCTGCGGCTGAGGATTCCACTCCTATGTATGCTTATTTCTGTACTGTCGTTGAGGCATGCCTCCATTTGTGGGCGGATCAGGAATGGTTGACTAATAAATGTCCCATCATTCGAAAAAAATAACCCCGTAGCGAGCGTCTTCCAGGGGTCCGTTCCGTTTCACGCATATGCGCGCATTTAGCTATAGCATACGTAACGTTTACTATAGACAATGCGCGCATCATGCGTGAAACGGAACAGACCCCTGAAAAACCGACGAAAAACATGGCGGATGGCTCGCGCTCGCGGCGGAAACTGCGCGATCTTCTCGAGGGGACGACATGGCGGTCGCATTTGCGAGCGCGATTACTGACGTCAAACAAATATACAGCGTTGCGTACTTACAGGACAAGAGAGGCGAGGCACGGTACTCGGATGTAAAATTGTCTCGATCGTGGGTCGACATTACACACATCACGCTCGCTCGCGACCAAATACGATTTTATGATCAAAGCTGATCGAAGGATCCACGCCGCGTCGCGACATCGCGACCATATCGCGCGGTGTCCTGATGGGAACTGTCCCCCACCCCCATCCCTTACATTCTTTCGCGCGGCGTACTTGCCAAAATTACTACGCGCGCGATAACGAAAACACGCGATTGGCCAAAATAATTAAGTAATCCTCGAGCGTTTGAATTCCGAGAAAAGCTCCCTGGCGACGAACGCAACGGCAAATAGAAAAGAAATACAGCATTTCCGCGAATTTATGGGTGTATTCGTTTCCGCAAGGCTGCATGCAAAAACATTACCCAAGTGCTAAAAATCCTACAGCAGCATATGTTACGTGCACTATAAATTTTCAGCGCTCAGATGATTTCTGCACGCAGCCTTGCGTAAATGAATGCACCCCGTAAAAATAACTTTTATATATACATGAATATATGTATACATATATATAATACATGTGCCGTTTCGTTCATTGAATTTAAACGTTAGAATTTTATTACATTTTAAGTTTACATTTTATTACATTTTCATTACATTTAATTTCGCAAGACAAAGCCTGCATCTCCGTTCATCCATAGGTATCGTTTCCCATGCTTCAGACATCGTTGAAACCGTCCGGAGAGATCGGTTGCCCAACATGCCAAAAATCATGTTGGATATTTCAAGAGGCAGCTGTTTGATGACTTCCAATCTTTTTTGTACAAATATATCAAAATATGAAACAATTCTCCTAAACGCTTCCATTGCTCCTGGTCTGTGACCTGTAGCCTTCGAGAGCCCAAAAAATAATGATAGCTCCGCAGTCTCGATGCTGCTATTTATACTCCTTTCCCTATCTGTCACGTGGTTATCCCAAAAATGGCGCGTTTTAATTGTGAATATATGTATGTATGCATATATATATATATATATATATATATCGAGGTCAAGCTGAAAATAAACAAGATCCAGAGGCTTTACTTCTTCCAAGAAAAATGGCCAATCAACCTCAGCCACAAGGAAAGAAGAACACGGCAGGCAAGAAACCCTTGCCACGAATGCTAAATAAGCCAACGAATCTGCCTACGCCAGAACAACTTGAGCGCGTAGTTTTAGCAGCTGACGATCCCGCAAAGAATACGTTATTCGCTCATGGCATAAACATTCGCGAGGTAAATGCAGACCGCCGCATAACTCCATCAGCTTCTTCATTAATTGAAGTAAGTCGCGACATGTACCGTGAGTACATAACTGACGACCCTAATATTCAAAAGAGCATAGTACCAGAATATCTGGATTACTACTCTACAGCTCTCCTTTGGATTAGGATCGTAGCCCTCAAACGCTTAGCTCATGATGAGCTTACAGTAGATGAGGAGCGGTTGATGCGTCAAGTAGAAGGATGCTCCTTCTGCGTGCCATATATATATATATATATATAAACGGGACGACCGACACCGTCCAGAGCGGTGCTGGCGGCCTTAAGGGACGTAGCACGGGGGCCACGGAAGCCTCCCGGCAAAGAACTGTAAGCGGGATTAAGCGCGCGTGTGTAAATAAACTGTTTAGAGATAAGATTTAATAGATTAAGGCTTAGAAAGGGTAATATTAAAACCCGGTAAGGTTAAATGCGAGGCGTTTAAGCGTGCGTGACTATGCGTGCAACAGCCCATAAACGAAAAGATCGAACGCTATTACAAAAATTGTTGAGTAGCGGTACGCAAATAGCTCATGTATGAAAATGAATTAAAAATTAAACGCCTACAAATTACAAATGAAATGTAGAGAAAAGTGTAAAGAAATAAATAAATATAAATGTATGGAAAAAATCTTATATGTGGGCGAATTAGCTCGCCACGTTAAATTGGAAGTTAAACAGAAGATCTTGAATGAGAAAAATCGTGACGTTACTTCAGTTATTGAATATGACAAAATGGTGACCTTACAGAAAGATGGTGACTTTACAGAAAAAGATATAATAAAATGGATGGAGTTTAGAGAAATGTTAGAAACACACAACTTTACATTAGACCAGTTACACAATTCTTTGCGGTCAGCAACAATATGGCGGAACTCGGTGGCGCATCCCAAGAACTTACCGATTATTCCAGAGATTTACGGTAAAGAAAATTAGGATTCCACACTGAGCAAGATGCAAGATTTATTTACCTATATTTTGAAACATCTTATTTAATTTTCTGACATGCTGACTAACTATCCATTTCGTAATTACAAAGATTAGTGTATTATAGTGCAAGAAGAAGTGCAAGATAAATAATACAGTTGCAATCGAGTTGTACTCGATTATATATATGGCCACTTAGAGCCAGTCAACTGGGAAAAATAGTTGCCCTATGGTTGGATTCACCTTTCGAGATAGTCGTGGATGAGAAAGTAGAGAAGGCTAAGCCTGTCCTTAACGCTGAGGTCGTGGACCCGCTGGATGTGCCGCGCGCTTACCCCACCCCCCAACAAGATCTGTTTGTCAGATTCATTTCCCGCCACTTCGGTGGTGTGCTCTCGGGGGAAAAGGTGTGCGCTTACTGCTTGTATTCAGAGGTGTCCGGGTGCCCGTGCAAAGAGGAAGGTTTGTTGACCAGGGAAGTGACCGGAGATCCCGCCCACATATATGATGATTTGATCAAGTGGAGCCCTGGATCTTTAGGGTGGTTGGAAGCAACTGCGCGCGCACATAATCACGAGATGCACGCAAAGAATGGTAACATCCAGGCTAATGCCTACGTGGGACCTAACAACCCAGCGAACAGGTCACAAAGAGCGGCAATCTTTCGTACATATGCCTGGGATGCGGAGCCGATCCGGGCTATGGATTATGAGGGCTCTGACGTATGGCTGCAGAAGCAGGGAGACGGTTCGCTACACTGAAGAAATCAGCGTGTGTTCCCTGGCCGAAAGATGTTATATACCTCAAAAAGTTATATAACACACGGAAGACATATAACACGGAATCTCCTCCCGAAGTGGGAAGTAGGATTAGATCAGGCCTACACGATAAACTGGAGAAAAAGAGAATATTACGAAAAGTATTAGAATTCTGGAAACAAGATTCTGGATACAAAGATCAAATAGCATTTCCTGGAGATAACGACAGGATAAAACACTATTGGGACAGATTTATCATCCCAAACAACAGTGAAATGATGGGTTTAAAAGACTTATCTGATGAATTTAGTACCTCGACAGTAAAATTTAGCTGGGATGTAAATATGGTGTACCAGCCTCGAGTTGTAAGTTTAACAGGGATCAGATTACCCTCAGGATGTTGGAGAACGCGACTATCTACAGAATGGGGAGCGTTCTATATTAGTCATTGCGCTAGAACTGTAGGGACAAGATAATAAGACTGGATAATAGGACGGGATCCTGGTCATATGGGAAGTGGATTCAGCCTGGAGAAAGAGCGATTGATGTACCACTAAAAAATGTGTTAAATAAGTTGAATCTAGAGTCCCGGGATTGGGTTCCCAGTTTTACTGCGGTGCGAAGTTTGCAACCCCCCAGTATCCTTGGTGAATTTATCTGCAATGCAGATAAGAAAACGACCAACCACAACAACAACCATTAGCTGCTGTCCTACAACAACAACAGCCTACTCACCCGAAAATTTATCGTGGTAGAGTAAAAAATAAAAAAGATCCGAACGCAATAGTACGTCCGAGAAACATGGCTCAACAACCTCAAACTCAAGGACAAAAGAATCCTGCTGGCAAAAGACCACTGCCACGCACATTGAATAAGCCGACGAATCTCCCAACGCCTGAACTAAAAGGCGTTATACTAGCAGCAGACGATCCTGCTCGCAATACGCTGTTTGCTCATGGCATTACAATTCGCGAAGTTAATCACTGTTTTCGTTATAGGACACATCCCTCAGATCGAGAAGTAAACGGGATGAGCTGGTTGGTTGGCACTAATAAAACTGCCGGGGTGGCAGACTTATGTGGATGGAAGGGTCAGGCAGGTGATTTGGATTCAGATTTCGTATGGGGATGGGGTCTGATGACTATGGTCAGGGATTGGGGTTTGAACGATCTAATAACCCTCGCTGTCCCTCGAATATAGCTGTTATACTAGAAGCATCTACTTATAGTGACGGCACCTGGCTGAGTAGAAGTGCTACTGAATCGTACGCTGGACCTGGACTACCACGAGATTATATCGGTAGGAAATGTATGTTTGTCAAAATAGTACACGGAAACTAAACTATTTTGACCCCATCTAGCCGGTACCCGGGCTAGGTGTGGATAATTAAGGGGAAACCACAGCGCTTTTACGCTCAAGAAAGAAAGGTACGTAACGTGGAAAAAGGTATAATAGACAAGTGTTACCTTGAACTGAAAATTACCTTTGTACGAACAGATGTTTCAAAATGGAGACATTACTCACGAGTCCAGCGACAGTGAGGAATTGTATGGGGTGGACATTCAGTCCCCTTCCCACCGTAGGCTCACCTGTCGGCAACTTGAAAACTACTCCAACAGGACTGGATTCGGCGTCCAAGATCGGATGCAAGTCACAATCTTACACCTCGTGGGATTGTGTTTCGCGGCTTTATGTGGGTGGTGTATATATTACATCGCTCGATGGAGGAGTGGCAGCTCCAATACCCGAACAAGACGAAATAATAGGCGACATCCCGACCAAAGAGGAGAAAGCAGCTCTTTCACGCGTAGACCAACGTATGCTAGACGAAGGACTCAAGATCTACATCCGGAGAGAGAAAGCCGTATATACGCGGAAACAAGTGCACCGCATACCGACACCGAAGGTTACGGCTCCTGGGTCTAGCGGCATTCAAACGCGATCTAAGGGTGCCACGAATGGAGCACCTCCAACGCCTGACCTCAATCTGGGGTACTACTACTCGGACATACTACCGGTTAGGGGGATAGCCGTTTCATCGATGATATGTAGCCGAGAAACGGAACCCATGCCTTACAGCCCTGAATACCAGATACTGGCCGGTAGACTAAACGATCCCGCACAGACGGGAGTGTTGTCAGCAGTGGTCAGGGGCCCAAATGTACGAGATGCCACAACCCTATCTTCGATTGTTAAGGCGATGTCGTTGCGCCCATCTACGAGGTACGAGATCGCCGCACTACTTCGATGTGGTGCAATGGGGATGTCAGTGGCTGAGGAGAGCTACGCGGCGGACCCGATACCGTATCGGTTTGTCCGCAAACCCAAAATCGTGAGTGGGTTTGGACTGGATATTCTACAGAAACCGGGCACCAATCCACTTAGCTGGAACAGGTTGCGATGCCATTGGATACCTTTATCGCCTTGGCAAATAATTCCTATTACCCCACTACTCCGACAAGGTTCACTTATGGTAGATTGGACATTACTTGGACGGCGGTTCCAGTGCCATCCAAACTTATTGGACAAAGCCACCTCTTGGCTTATATCTTTTCGTTTTTAAGTTCAGACGCATGGTCGGGCACCGTAACATATAATACCGCGACAACGCGGGACGATCCCCGACAATAAGAAATACCAGATGAATGAATCATACATTCCAGTTGTAAATAGTATCGACGTGCCGGGGGTAAGGAATGTATGCCTAGTTCTTATAGATGAGACATCCGCAAATAGTTCTGCTGAGGTCACTTTGTCGATCCATCCCAGTTTGGACTGGGCCTCGTGTTGTGGTCCCGGTTAGTATATGGGGTGTGTGGAACAAATTCTGGGATCTTGATAATATACCCGGAATACGTAGAGACATGACCTTGGCTTTTTCGGAGTTGTGCGCGAGACAGGCAGTCTCCGAGAATGGAATAGCGTTGTCGCTCCTCGCAGAGTTGTACGGCCAATGGTATTATGGCATTAGTCCCGCCTGTAAATAAGACAACGCTCACCCCAAGTTATGACACTGAACCCTATGGTTCCTGGACATACGACGGTTCTGAGTTGGACAAAACCAAAAAGATGAAGAGTAATTTGTTTAACCTGAACCAGCAGGATAAGATAGATGCCAGACGAAGATCAGTGGCATACAATTTTTCTGGAATATCACCACAGCATGTCTATCCAACAGGAGTAGTACGCACGCGATTTGTGGTCCAAGGGACACGGCTGAGGGTGACTTGGTCAACGCAGCAGCCTGAGGATGGTTGTTCCGTCTTATAATATCCAGACGATGACCAGCGTTAGCAGAGTGGCTACGGCATTAGGGTTGATTATGACACACGACCAGTCATACAGGTTTGCCTCACCCACAGGCTTTGCACATGTTGGCAAATGCGTAGGACACCTGCGAATGGTGGGGGTGTCAGCCGCCTACATGGAAGCATGTTTGAGGGAGAGAAGTGGTGATATAGTGTTCCCGGCTCGTCCTGGGGTGCCCGAGGAAAGGTGGAACCTCACCTGTGATAACGTGATAGTTGTGAATGTAAATATGAGTGCTTCAACCCAGGCACGGGACGCATGAATTTTGGCTCATTTGCAACATCCTCTAGTGCAAGTACTTGAGCTACACAGCATGCGACAGGTGGGCAGGGAGACCCTGGTTCCCGAAATTTTTGTCCGTACAGCTGGTTTGGTGGATGTACTCAGATGCGGAAGCAGAATAGTATTTGTCACCGGAACCCAGATAAAGGCAGGAATATTGATAGGAGGGATAAGAGTCCCAGTGCGTCAGGTGGACGGACGAGGTAACATACAGCCTCAGGATGAGGGGCCCCCGATAGACGGAGACCCATTAGTGGTGGAGATCCTACGCCAGGCTTTGCATGGCAAAATGAGTATACGTAGATTGATAAGTGAATATACTCAGAACTTCGTGGTGGGAGGGTTGAATTGGCTGGAGATTGATACGTTAGTGGCGGCGCTGACAGTAAGATATCCTCAAAGGATAGAAGCAGTGCAGTGTCCAAGGAATCATTAGCCATGTGGGAGCTCCCCCTGAGGTATTGCGTGCTTATGGTTGTTCTCCTGCTGAAGGGGTCTACGACTTCCCGGCCTATGGTGGTCGTTCAGCAACGACTTCGCTGGATGAAAGGGTAGTCGATAGAAGCAGGGCAAGAGATAAACCGCATATAATGATTGGGTCCTGGAGTAATGCTATGGATATGGCTATGACTACCGGGGTTGCCCTCTACAATGCCCATAATGCAGAAGATCCAGCAAGAATCAAACACGCGGCAAAACGGTTGAAACTGGCACCGAATCCAGAACCAAATCGCCTTTTTTTATTTCAAGTCCAGTAACAGCAGATGCGCTACTTGATATGCTGTGCAGCGACATAATGTACGCATTGTATTCGGAAACCTCAAATCTTGCGGCAATTTAAAGGATTTCGCAACTTCTGCCAAACCGCTAGTCTCTAAATCGAATATAACAGCTTTCGCAGCAACTGGAATGATATTTCTCGTAGTATCCAAAGTTAGTTTATCGATTAAATCTATGCCGAGATCAAAACCGCAAGCCAAAATCTGAAAATATGTGAACATAAAATGACATAGATTATTACAACTTGTGTGCGTGCGTGTGCGTGTGTGCATGTGTCTGTGGGTGTATGCGCGCGCGCGCGTTCGTGTGTACATGCAAAAAGAATACCTAACATACCTGCACTAAAAAAATTTGACAAATTACGAATAAGTGGATCTAACTTTTCTTCGAAGGAAAGTGGGTCTTCCTGTGCGGATAGCGAAGTATCAACTTTCTCTGGTGACTGAGGCAAAGGACTTATCCGTTTACGTTGTACTTTTACTTTCATACTTAACAAAGAAGGAGATTTTTGTGGACTTCTAGGTGAATCGTCAGATTTCCTTAAAATATTGGACACTTTTAAGGGGCTCACAATAGATGTTTCTTTTTCAGACGTAAACTGATTTTCCGAAGCACATGATGAAGCTTGTAGAGAAACTGCAAAAGATGTAGTTTTTAGAGCTTCTAACCTTTTTTCTGGTCATTGCTTTAGCATCATACAGTTCTGTAAGGTTATTGAATAGTCTTCTTTGGAGATTTCACAATTCTGGATGTACATGGACTCTTCACATAATGTTCAAAAAAAAGGATGAGTTTAGATTGCTTTTGTGATGGTAATTGTAGAACTTTTGAAGGTACACTGAGTAACATAATATTCTTTTTCTCCTCAGCTTTCTTCATAGCCTTCTGCCTTTCACTGATGATCTTTTCAAGCAATTTCTCACGATTATTTTCTGATGATATAGGTTCATCTAGAGTTCCTCTAGTAACAGGGAATTATGCGAACGATCAAGAGAGACAGCCTCCCCACTCTCGTACTTCGGGATGTGCTTTGTCTCACTCCCACTAACTTCTCCCCTGTTAATGGCGGACGGTGTTCTAACTTTTAATAGAGGAACTTTAGGTTCATCTAGATGTCTTGCAACTTTCGATCCTTTGATGTTTGAAGAATCTTCAATAATGTATCTTTTGCACTTATGACTAGAAATCTTATCGACTGAGATAGAAGCTTCAGAAACATGGATTGCTGATGGTGAAGGAATGCTTGGCTTTTTTTTTCTTAAATTGATTTTCTAAATGCTGGTCATTATCAGACTCATCTGAAGATGTGATTGGTTTTATTTTTTTCTTTCTTTTTCCTCTTCCCATTTCTTTTCCAGTAGCAGTCTCATAGGCTGAGGCATATTCTATTATTTCTGCCAATCCTTTTCGTGCATGAAAATATGTATGTGTAGCAGAAAAATATTATTACTAAGATTTAAGTAAAAAGAATACAAAGAAAAATTGCTTATCATAGTATCTTTTAACTTCCACTGTATAAATGGACCAATTTGATTGCGCATTTACTTGAGTTTGAACTAACGTTTCTACTGTAGAATTATCTCCTGGCCAGAGTATGCTCCCTATCATATTTTCATCTAAATCTTGAAGCCACTTTGAGAGAGCTACCTCGTAATATTCATCTTCATCATTATCGGTAGATAAGAACTTCACGACCTTCTTTTCTTCCAGCTTTAAATGTTCCTATAATAACAAGTAATTACTACAAAATCAAATTTTCTCAATAAATCATGCTAAAAAAATCCACTTGTTACTAATCGATAACAACTTTGGTGTTGACTGTGTATGTTGGTTTCGAAAATCTTGACAATTTTTCTATTTTTGACGTGTTAACTTGATGTATCCTCTGACATAGCTGGCAAGTGATGTAAAAGATGCTGGCAAGTCCAATACGATCCTCTTTCGTTGCATGCCGCAGCGATTTTGGAACGTTACATGACTTGCACCACAACTCATCGGGGAGAAAGTGCAAACCTATCAGTCGACGTCCAGTAAGTGTTACACAATTATTCTCAGGCATATAAAAAGAATAAATAGAATTAACAATATCGCCGTTCTAAGCACAATTTAAGAAATTAAAAAGGTTGTGTTGATAGCATATTACATGTTTTATATATCTATCTGGTTTTTGATATGCCGTGTGTCTTCGTTTGTTAGCAACAACACTCTCTATTTACTTAATTTTTTTTTTGCATAAAATCAGCTTTTATATCAGGTCTAAGCCTCTTCAGTCCGTCTGCATACCAACATACCGATAGTTTGTTTCTCGCCATTGAAGGGATGATCGGCTATTTGGCATTCCAACGGTGTCATCTCACCGAAGAACATGCAGCCGGATGGCTCAGGAACCGCCGTACTGTCCCACTGTATATGCGGCAGCTTCTCGATATCGTCGTCCGGGTCTACGGTCGTCATAATTGAACGGCAATTGCGCGACAGCGATTATCTCTCACTTTTTCTCGTCTTCCTCGCCGTTCCTCCTCGGTCGCTCCTATCCCTCGCGCGGGCACGCTTCCGCGTCGAAATAACGAGAGATCAACTCCTGACTTTGGTCGGTTGTTACCCCGATCTTCCGTGTGCGCGCTGAATGTAACCTATATGACGATGCGAAGACGCGCGAAAGTCGCACGTGTGCTCCCTCGCCGTGCGAGTATCCTGCAGTTCTTGCCGGATAATGAACGACCGCGGCTTCTCGACGATATTACTGCCCAACGTCGCGTTCTTCGCTTTTCACGCGTCCGCTCCGCCTGCTCCGCTCACGAAACCGTTCCGTTGTCACCGTTATCACTCGCCATAGCCGGTCACTGAAGCGCAACGCAACGTTGCCAAGTGTATTCCCGAGAAGTCGTTGACGCTCTTATATAATAGTTAATATTCTATGCACTAATAATTGACGAAGAATATAGCACGTAAGTAGCATCCACAATTCAATATACTAACATTGCATATAATTCGGGATCGCTGTAATGACATTTATTTCAATCGCATTTTTGATTCACAAGTAACGATCGAACCTCCTTAAATTATATTTATTTATTTATTATTTTTTTTTTTAGATTTTCCCCTTTATTTCAATATATATTACTTAGAATATACTTCTTCGTACCAAGACCAAGAATTTGTGAGTCAATTTGGCGTTGAAAAAATCAACTCTAATGGTTAAGAATTGACCAGTCAATGCTAGACATACCCCTAGTAGCACAGTGACGTTAAATGACGTTTTAATGACGTGTCTCTAGACATCTCTAAACGTCATTAAAACGTCATTTAACGTCACTCTGCTACTGGGGACATATATACATATGTACCTTTATTAAAGATTTCCGAAATCTCCAGGGGGCCTACCGAAACTAGAATGCTTATGATTTATTTATTTCACTTTATTTTATTTTGTATGAAAATGTGGCACCTCGCTGAGGCACCGCGCTTCGGGATCAGGATTGCGGAAGCCGGCGACAAGAACGAGACCCACGGCGAGGAACGGAGCGCGCAAGGATGCCGCAACACCCGGTGAAAAGTCCGACCGCGGAGCACGAGGCGGACACGCACAGCACAGCTGATCAGCGAAAGGCCGACAGGGTCGTGATAAGGTCTTTCTCCCCCGAGGAGGCAAAAGCTACCTCCAAACAAACCCCGGGATCAGGGTGGGCTCGTAGTCTAGCGGTAAAGCACAAGACTGTTAACCGCGAGGAAGCGGGTTCGAGTCCCACCTGGCCGCCTCCTGAGCGGTCTCAAAATTAAATTAAATTGGTGGCTTTCATGCCGGTTGGTCCACACTTGGTCCACACGTAGCAAGAGTGCTACGTGTTGTGTGTGACCTTAATTAGGGTCGTAAGTTCTTAACAAGGATCTTTCAAAGCTCTCAATCTACATATAAGCGGACCTAAGACGCCTGGCCAACGTTTCCTCGGTTCGCGAGAAGACCTCCGGACGAAGGGAGTTGCGCCCGAACACGCTAAACATCAGATGGAAAAGTCTACGGCACCAAAGACGTCTAGAGGCGCAAAGGACCCCCGCAGGATACCTGCAACAGCGCGCACGTGATCCGTGACGCGCTTGGTCCCGATTGGTCGCGACACAGCGCCTGATTACCGCGTAGCCCTCAGAAAGGGGCGCGCTTTCGATTCCACATCGAGCGGATCATCGTTCGATCTCTCCTGGTTCGCCCGCCGACTCGAGTAGACGTCTCGCAATACAATTCGGTCGAGAAAGTTCGTTCATTATCGAGCCTCCGAATTCAGAGTTAATGGATCATCCCCGGCGCCTGTGACGCTTCGGATTCACCTGGGAATCAGCAGGACCGGCGAGGTTACCCTCCACAGTAATTGGTGTGTAAACAGCCACGGTGAAGCCGCGAGTGCCGCGGCTTTCTCCCGCCCCGACCTGCCGTCCTCGGATATCGGGTACGCGTAGCGGTTTTCGGGTTGGCATTGGTGCAAATCGTCGGACGCGACGTACGCCGGACGCGGCGGAAACGTATTGGTGTTGGCGGTCGGTGGCGAACACGAAAAACCTCGCGACGACATATCCTTGCGCTGCTAGGATCGGCCTCCTGGAAATCGTGACCGCGAAATCGCGAGATCGTGGATATCACGACATCCGGTCGTGGATAGAATTCGCGTATTTAAACCTTTCGCGTGGTAACGAGCGTCAGCAATCTGCTCTCAGGGTTCGCGTCGGCGTTCCTTTATCGCGCGTCGCCGGAGAGTGGCCCTGCGGGGTACCTGCCTGCGTGCTGCGTAGAAACCAGCGCTGTTTTCTTTCTTTCTTTTTCCTTCGCATTTCTTTCGTCTGACAATAAGACATCACACATCGTGAAAAATTTACGGATAGCGTAGCAGAAACAAAAAACTCGTCACCCATGAAACAGTGATTAAGGGGTTAGTCTACCCTGGAATTTTCGAAAAATCGATTTTTTTTTTATTGGCTTAAAAAATCCTTTGAACCCTCTAGAATAAGGGACAAAAGGTTTCATACCTGCCAGAAATCGTTTTCATTAAAAATTCGAGCTTTTACCCAAGCGCTCCGGAGTGCTCCGAAACGCCTACGTGCGGCAAATCGTTGCCTGCTCAGCGAGTACAGCGTAATGATTTACCATTCATTACGAAGAACTTAGCAACAACATTTTGTTATCGCGATGTGTCGGCGGATTCACACAAAAACAACAACGAGAGTCTGAACGCTATGATATGGTCGTTTGCTCCGAAACGAGTGTTTAGTGGCGCGAAAACCGTGGAAGTGGCATCGTATTTTGCAGCAAGCATTTTTAATCACGGGTACGAGAGTATTCTACAAATGATGGACGTCCTGAAATTACAAATTGGGCCAAATGCCGTCGAAATGTGCGATAAAGCGGATGAGCTGCGAATTGCGATTGCTGACAAGCGGTCGTTCGAGACCTCCAAAGAAGAAAGAATTAATAGACGAACAACACGATCGGCTCTCGAAAAAAATTTTCACGAGGTGGAAGGTTTACTGTATGACGCAGGAATGGCTGATTAACGGTAAGACGCTTAAAATGCAATTTTTCACTCAAAAAACTAGTACCGAAACTTTAAACGCGTTTTTCTCAAAACTATGTTTTTCAAAACGGTGTACACGATATCTCGAGTTCTAATCGATGAATCGACTTCAAACTTGGTACACATATTCTATGGAATAGTAGTTACGGAATGACGGACGATTTTGTCATTATAATATTTTGTTCAATAATTATTAATAATAATAACACGTAATTTGAGTCCAAAAATGCAGCGAAAAATTCAGGAATTTTTTTCTTGACGCCAAAAACAAGGAGAGAAAAAAAGCTCCGTCATTCCGTAGACAATACAATATAGTTTATGACTATATTTTTTTTTTGTTTCAGACCATCCACATTCCAGAAACCATGTACACCGTTTGACCACCTTTAAAAAACATGGTTGCGCGCGAAGGAGTGCCTCATCGCCATCTTGAAATTTTTCAACGCAGAAAAATTTGAACATGTTCTCGAAACTTTAAGAAAGAAAATAAAAAAAAAACATTCATTTATCACCGATATTTTGTCTGAAATTAATTCTTGAAAATTCGCCTGTTTTTTTGCTCTCCAGGGTAGACTAACCCCTTAAAAGAAATCCACCATCATAAATCCGCCGAATCGTTGAAGAATTTGTCATTAAAATTGAAAAGCTCGTAGCGACTTAATCCGCTCTTTTTAACGTTAAAACGTTCCCCAATTGTGATTTTGACATATCCGTGATTTTTCATTTTTAATTAGATGATCGCGGAATTCGCAGTGACGAAAAGGAGAGCTTTACATGCGACGCATTGCCGGAGCTTCAGATTCGGCTTCGCGGAAAAGTCGTAAGAAAAATGCAGCCTTGTCGTCGAGTTACTGACGGTACATTGGCTCGGATAACTTTTCGACTTTTTCTTTCTTCGCGACGACACGAAACCACGTATCTGACCAGCGAGCGTCAATTACACGAGGCTAATTTCGATAACAACCGGGCACAGCAAACGAAAAAGCCCGTTAAATCAAGCAAAAATGTACACTTTTTAATCAACGTTTCATAAAATCGATGAGACATAGAAGAGCTAAGATGTACATAACAATACATTTAAAATTTGTCATAAATTTCCAAACTTGCTTACTTTATTTCTGTTCTTATCTGTTTTTGTAAAATTGCCATGTGTCATGTAAACGTATATTACATACATCATAAATATGTCATAAAGTTTGATTGAGTTAATAATATCGATATTTAGTATTCTTCAAGAATTATATTATTGATTAAAGTTATACGTGTTTAATCAATTTTAATTCAATAATAAATATGTATTATCCCAATTATCCCGAGAGGCCTATCATCCGACTCTCTTGGCGTTCCTTTGCTCCGGCCGAAAAAGCCGTGACAATCTATTAAAAATATATATCTTTATATATATAAATATATAAAAATTAGTATATAAATAAATATCAGACATTTGTAAAAAGAGTTAGTAATATAAGTACATTTATAGCAAGACACAAATTTATAAGAGAAGATTCAACATGTACTATAAGGAACAGTTGCTCAATCAGCTCAATATTTTAAGTGATGAGAAATATAGAACTATACACAATAATGGTCAAGTTTTTCCACCATCTCATGCCGTTTCTCGCTCTATATCTGAGACGATTATAAATAGTGAGTTCCACATAACGCCAAAACACATTTACACAATTTTGAAAAATGACAGAAATGGCATGTACAGTGCTGTATTGAAAGCATTTGGAATTAATAAAAGAGATACATATGACGACTCAAAGACAATCTTATAATATAACTAAACTGAATAACAGTTCTACTTGCGAGAAAGCAGTGAAAAAGTTTCAGTTATTGATTTCAGAAGAAAAGTGGGCACAAATAAAGCCTAATAGTACAAAAAAAAAACAAATCTCGTTTTAAACGTAATTAGTAATTACATATCATTGCAAGCAGGAAAATGGACCCACATTTTTGCAGATAAAATATGGCAACAGACTAAAATATCGCGCGCATTCACATTTAAGCGTGGAAAAATATATAAAAATAACGATGCTAAATGCTATGCAACATTTAGAGGTAGTTGCAACGAATGTGGTGCGAAACTTGTAGGCACTTTATGTAGTAAACTTGTGAAAGGAAATAATGTAATTTCTGAATGCACGCTGAGAGGTTTTTCTGCACAAGTTAGTCATAAGAAGAAAAGACAATTGAGAGGTGAATTGCGAAAAAGAATTGCAACTGAGTAAGTGGCAATAAAAATGCCAACGTATGGCGTAATAAAGAAGCCAATAAAATGACATTTGGCGATGATATCCCACCAATTTTATATAATACGACAGTTTTACTTACCGTCGACTTTCCGTCAACTGTGCTCTTAGGGTTTATGCTGCGTGTGTGCAGTAGAAAATCATGCCAAATGCTTCATAAAGTGGAAAGTTGAACTAATACATTTTGTAATAAAAATAATACTTGCAAAAAGGTGCATCTCACAGGCGATGAACTCATTGAAGTCTACAACTGTATACGACCTTTTCGGCAAGAAGTTTACTTAGAAATGAAACGTTTAGCGTATATGTTAAAGGAAACTTATCCAGAAAAATGTAGATCGCAAATTTGTACAATTAATATGTTGGGAGAATGTTTATGGCCTTGTTTGACATGTGGAACAGCTAGCAACAGTAAGTTTTTTAAACTATTTACATATTTTAGTTGGTAATTTATATTGTAAATCTGAATATATTAACCAATGCTTTTTAGTTTCAGTACGTTATGCACGACCAGTGTGCAACAAATGTTACATTTTGCTGGTTGAGACACAAGATACAAAGGCATTGACTTGTGGCCACATTTATTGTAAATATTGTCAGGACCAACTGCCGTTGCAAATAGATGGTCCCCTTCCCATGTTCTGCTGTGTGCAATGTAATAAATGGTCAACAATTTTTTGTGTGTGTAAGTTTTAAGAAAAAGAATTTTTTTTACCTATATTTTTGCAATGTATATAATAAAAAGTAATTAGCTAATGCTTCTTGTAAATTATCTTAAAAATCTTGTTGTAAAATGTAAACAGCATGTGTTTAAAAAAATGTTGAAGCTACACTTATGTTCTGGATTGCTCAAGTTTTTTTAATTTCATTATCTTTCAAAACAAAAAATCCCCACATTTATTCCTATATAAATGCGTTTGCGCTTCTGAACTTGGCAATTTTCCAGTTTTCCAAATAATATCCGCAAAGCAAGATACAGCCATAATAAGCTATTTCATTTCAGAAATTATAAGAAATGGTGCTCCGAAACCTCGAATTGTCGTAACGGATTTTGGAAAGGCAATTTTAATTGTTGTTGCTTGCATATTTGCAAATTGTAATGATTTAAGTCATTATTTGCAAGTATGTTATAAAATTATTAGTGATAATTATATAGATATTCCATCATGTTACATAAGACTAGATGTGAGCCATTTTATAGCTCAGATTGGTAAATGGGATTGCCTAAAAAGCAGGGCGATTAAAATACGCCAATTTTTCCTAAGATGCTTAGGAACGTTATATCAGATGGTAACTTTAATAAAACATACGAATTTCTGAAATCCATATTAATCGTAGCGTTAAGCGAAGAAACAGGCTATGACAATGATACGTCATTATTATTACCTTCCGAGATACATCTAATACAAATTATTAATACGAGTAAAGGAATTACGATTGAAGATCCGGAAGAATATGACGATACAGAACGCGAGGATAGAAAACGCGTAAAACATGATGAAATTGCTACAGGAAATAACTGGACTACGTGGGCAGAAAATATATTCCTTGAAGCTCCAAGATCTGCCACAGTTTCAAGGAACGGAACTGTCGTAAACGCATTTTATAATGTCAAAGCCGCAAAAAAATAAAATATCTTATATGTTACCTTCCTTTGTGAACGGGCATAATAATTTCGGCGCGGATTAAATATTTCTATATTTAATAACTATTATAAGGAGAATATATTCGACTTCGAATAGTTTGGTACGCAATCGATCGTAAATTGGCATTATACCCTTAAAAACGGCCTATATCTTTAACAACCTTTATAAGTAGTAGGGTAGAAAATCATTTATCGTTTTGTATTGTGTAAACACAATAGTGCAATTTTTACGTTCATTAAGAACAGAGTAAATATATCCAGTGAGGATACTACAATGCAAAATGACGATAAACCATAATCGATATACTTGTAATATAAGAGATATATTGTATATGCAGTAAAAACTGTCCCGTCTTCTGTCTACATTTAACCGCCGAAGCCGTAGAGAGTTCTTCCTTGGCGCTTCAGGGCGTAGACAACGTCCATGGCAGTTACGGTCTTCCTTTTCGCATGCTCGGTGTAGGTAACCGCGTCACAGATAACATTTTCAAGAAAGACCTTCAACACACCACGTGTCTCCTCGTAAATAAGTCCAGAGATACGCTTGACTCCGCCACGGCGAGCCAGACGACGGATGGCCGGCTTGGTGATACCCTGGATGTTATCGCGAAGTACTTTACGATGTCGCTTCGCTCCTCCTTTTCCCAATCCCTTTCCTCCCTTACCGCGACCGGTCATGATGACTTAAGTTTTTTAATCGCCTTGGTACGTGCGCTCTGCGAGAAGAGTCAAACGATTTTGGATTTCGCAGAATGGGCATAATGGCATTTCAAGCGTGGTTCACAAATCGCTACGTCATCTTTTGTTGAGGCTGAATTTGCCGAATTAAAGACAATCGACGTCCGCGAATCCGCCCCGGAGATTCGTCTCGAAGTTATTTTTAAATCATAATTCTTTTCTGTATGAATGCGAGAAATGTTCAACAAATGTTTAGCATGTAAAATTTTCTCTTTAAAATCAATTAACCATGCGAATAGATAAATTTGTATTACGACATATCGAATACTCTGACGTATACTGGCGCGAGGTGACTCCGTGACGGCTCCGATTTTGAAGTTACCGGCGAAATGGCGCGCATGCATCCTGCGATCGGAACGTTGCAATTCGAAACGGAGCGAGCAGGCTCGACGGGTCGGTTAACCGTGTACGTTCTTCGCGAAGAAGGCAACACTCCGAAAGAGTGCACGAGATGCCACCCCGGGCGGCAGCATGGTCTAGCAGAAAAACGCCTGACTCGTAACCGCGAGAAAGCGGGTTCGAGTCCCACCTTGGCCGCCTGAGCGGTTTCCAAATTAAATTGGTGGCTTTCGTGCCAGGTTGGTCCACCACACTTGGTCCCACGTAGCCAAGATTGCTACGTGTGTGTGTGTGGACCTTAGATATCATTTAATATTTTCTGGGCAAAATAATCTTAAGACTGTCTTCTTAAAGACTGTCTTCTTAAAGACTGTCTTCTTAAAAGGGTGCCTATGGTCTAGGTCGTAGAGTTCTAGACTCATAATATCAAGTCATAATAATCTGTCGAAAACGATTAGAGATCATATCTTAGGTACCTTACGCTTCTAGATAGTGTCCATACTTGTATGTATGGAAGAAACAATGGAAATAGAACGCGATCACGAAATCAATTGGACACGCCGTTATCACGACACGATCGAGATCGGACGTGTAATCATTGTATAAAGCGACCAAAGTTTAGATTAAATTCTTAACTAATTTTAAATACTGATTTGAAGTGTCTCTTATTTGTCCAAATATATTTGGAGGAGATACACGCCAATATTATCGATATGGATGTAATATATCTCTAATTAGAATATAATATTAAAAGTAATTTGTTGGTTTGATGTTGCATTATAATAGTATCATGATGTTATAATATCATGTTATACACAGAAATATGATTTATATGATAAAAATAATTAAATGTATTAAGAAAGAGCAAATTTATTTTATTTATTAATTTCAAAACGGAAAAAAATTAATCGATAAAAAGGTAGACTGAAAATAACGTGTGGGTCATCCAATGAGAGAATCGATATAAATGAGACAGAACCGAATCCAGAAAGAACGTCTCAAAAA
This sequence comes from Temnothorax unifasciatus, assembly GCA_030770225.1. Lineage (NCBI taxonomy): Eukaryota > Metazoa > Arthropoda > Insecta > Hymenoptera > Formicidae > Temnothorax > Temnothorax unifasciatus. The sequence goes on along the minus strand of JASTWK010000511.1, from coordinate 27,527 downwards.
GATGAGATAATAGAGTCATCTCTAAAACATAATGCTGATTTGAGTAAAAAAGAATGGAGTCCAGTAAAAATGCCTGATAAAAACAACCTCATAAAATCACTTGCCAAAAATGACAATGCTGATCTGATTGCGAATGACGAAGAATCGAGTTTAATTGACCTATCAGACCAAAGCAATTTAACAGAATCACCTTTTAAACAAAATGCAAATGAGTTGTTTTCATATACAGATGAAGATTATCCAGAGCAAGACTCATTAAACAAAATAGAAAATTGGCGAGGTAAAATAAAGAAGAAAACATCTGAAATTTCTGAACCACACGTTTCGAAGCGATTGAAACCAAATTATTTAACGCCATGCCCCAATTGGCATTTCAGCAATACAAACAAAGCTGTAGGTCTGCCAGTTTTTAAAAATGGCTGCATGTGCAAAGCGACTGTTATTAATAAACAATCAATAGTGCTGACTGAAACTTGTGCATTTGACTCTATCTTTCAAGTAGTTGCAATTGGTATGGGTATGCATAATTACGTGTAAAATAACACAAATATACGTGCAAGATTGTTGATTGTACAGAAAGGAATCAGGATTTAAAAATAACTTTAAAAAATTAGAGATTTATTAAAGAATTAACGATATAATGTAAATTAATAAAAATCAATGTAGAGATATCAAAATGTATTGTATTTATATTTCATAAAACCAGTCCAGAAAAAATAAACTATATCATCTCTATTAACATACAATTTGAACACAAAAATAAGATAAAAAAATAAGGTACAAAACGTAAAATACATAGCTTTTTGAAACATTTTATCTTAAAATTATAAGAAATAAAACATGAGAAAATTTTACATGCTAAAAATTTGTTGAACAACATTTCTCGCATTGATTGTACAGAAAAGAATTATGATTTAAAAATTACTTCGAGACGAATCTCCGCGGCAGATTTGCGAACGTCGGTTGATGAACAAATGACGGCGGCGGCTAAGTAACAACAGAGATTGTGTTCGGGGAGCGCGCTTTTAGCGCTAATAGCTTTTTCGTACGCACACAGATTGTGACTGGTTCTTATCTTTGGATCTAACCAATCATATTTAATTGTTACTTAGCTGCTCATCCACGGTTTATGTATTATACACAATTTCTTTTCTTATACGATCGGTAACATTATCGACGATATGCGAAATGGAATTAATTGGGATTGTTCATGGTAATATCATGATTTATTTGGTTTATGGTGGTATAGATTTAGATAGACTTTATGTCAGTGAAACGATTCACGTCAGTGTTTCTTGATAAAGAAATATATAATTAAAAAAAGAGAGGTAAACGTGTATAGTAATTTGGTGAGTATTAACAATAATTTACAAGTAAAGTATTTGCTGTTTCTTTTAACTTATAGAGTTATGTGTTTAATAGAATTTCTTGAATCGGGCACCGCCGCGTGGATTCATACGCAATTCTGTGTTTATGTGCCTTGAGGTATGTTATACATATTGTGGCAACTTCGTTAACCACCAGCCTCTAGGGTAACTTCCGTACCTCCCGCTCCGACGACACGTGGTTTCCGCGACAGCAAGCAGATTATTATTTACGATGCGCGCGGAGCAAATTTCAGGCCGTCAAACGCGGAGAGATTCAAGTCATCGGTAAGCGAAAATTTCAGGTCGCTTCCTGAATGACAGATTGCAAGTTTCACGAAACGCAAGTATCCTAGCAACCCCTTTGTTGATACTCGCCGCCGATTTTTCTCGGGTATAAAAGAAGAGCCCGTCACAGAAAAGATTCGGTATACTGCGAGCAATCGGCCGAAGCAGTCGAGCAAGCCTCACCACGCCACGCTCCAATAGCACCCAGCACCCTTCCCGGCTTGCCGAGGAAGATGTGATTGCAAAGTCGTCAGAACGACGCAGGACACAGCCGCTTTCTTTGCAGTATTATACTGTTAAAAAAAGCAAGGTTGTTCTGACCAACAGCCCTGCAAACGACGCTCAGACGACTCCCAGTGCTGAACACTCAGCTCCGAACCCCTTTCCGAATCCTCCAAGGAAGGTTGACCCGTCAAAGAAGAACAAACCATCACTCAGCGCAAGACGCTCAGTGACAGTTTCTCTAAGGAAAGTGATCGTGCTAAACTCATCCTCCGGTGCTAGCCACCAGGAGGCCAACGCACGTCATTCCAAGGCGAGATCTCTTCCTTCCCTTGAGAGTCCTCATTTCTCTGGTGCCCGGACACCATCAACAAGAAGTAACTTAATCTTAAGCGCTAAGTCGCTATCTGGCGCAGGTCGCCCTGTCATTCACCGATTCTTGGTGCCAGTCGACCAACTCTCTTAGCCTCACCAAAAACCGAAACTTCTTTTCTTCCAGTAACCTCTACACCAAAGCCAGAGTTAAAAGTGCTCTTGAGAGAAATTGACGTTCCCCAGCTTATCTCTCCTCTTCCTTCCTCTCCTCGAAACCAAGACGTTGATCCATTTGAAAAGCTCTCGGAAAAAGCTATGCAGACCATGAAATCACAACGACTTGAGATGACACATAAAGCCACGCAGACGAAAACTCAAAGAAAAGAACGAAGAAAAAATTTCCGAGGAAAACTAAATAAAGAGAATTCAATATGTTCTAGTTGTCACAAATGTCTTCACTGAAGAAAATGTCAAGAGTTAAATAAAAAGTTAAATGTAAACATTGTCAAATTATCTTAGCAAGCCCCGTATAAATAAGAAAGCGTTAAAGTTTAGCAGCGAGCGAAAACGAGCGACACTTTAAATTATTTCCCAAATTGATGACCCTGACGTTATCGCTGAGATTGCAAAATGGAGAGCGATGGAAGAGTTCAGATAAATGGAGAAAACCAAGTTGGTAAAGTTTTTTCTTGTCATTGAACGGTCATTGACGGTGCTTGTTCCTCGACGCACGTGTTTAAAATAATCAAAAAAAAAAAAAAAAAAGAAGATGGCCAGACATCCTGAAGCTTGCAGGTGCCAAAATTTAAGTGCGCAGATAATAAATGGTGTAAATGTTTCAATAATAAAAGGAAGTGCATAAAACAGTGCAAGTATGATTGTGATGGAAAAAACTGTTTGTTGAAATCTGTTTGTGCGGTCCACTCTTCTAAAAGATTACTCTTGAAATCGGCAGAATGACAGCCCCATACATGACTGTGGACGTTAAAATCACCGCAGACTAACAGTTCACTGTTTCCAGGCACACTCGAGCATATTGTCATCAATTCATCCAGAAAACTTTGAAATTGGACCACATTAGAATTAGTTGATATATATATGTATATGTATATATATATTGCATTTTTAATAAATTTGTAGAGCATTTCACGTTTATACGTATTACATTTAAAATTATATATAGTTTGTCATATTAAATTATATATAGTTTGTCATATTTAATTTATAAATAAATAAATAAATAAATAAATGAATATATATATATATTCATTTATTTATTTATTTATACATATATTATTTATATATATACTATATATATATATATATATATATATATATATATATATATACAGATTTGTAGACAGATTTTCATTGAATAGTATAGTACAGGGTCTTTTGTATTTTACGAAGACGAACTCCATGACTTCATTCACAATTACATCCAAACCCATATATGTGATAGAAGGAACACCAATGGTTTTACTATTTCAGTAGTTCCTTATCTATGTAAATTCAAATTTGCACGTTTAACTTCATTTATTTACAAATATAATTGTTCTTAAAATAGACATAATACATTTATTATTCCGGAAACGCGCGTTTCACAATAATTTCCAAGATCCGCGATTCGCTTTAAATTTCCATTAATGTCATTTAGGAGATTTATTGTTCATTCACTCAAAGATTTGTTGTTCATTTCACTAATACTGTCCACTAACTTGGAAGATGAACGCGGTCGCTGGGCGGGCATAGCAGGCCTGCGTACAATCGCGCCTGACGAAGAAAAAAACGCTGTGCACGATCGGCCGCGACGCAATTGTGTCTCTCAAAGAATCCCACGGCTCTCGCGTCTCGGTCTTACGTTTTCGGGTTTGTGCGTGCCGAGAGTGCGTATGTATGTGTGCGCGCGCGTGTGTTTTTCGCAAACAAATTTTTTCGTTTCCGCAAAAATGTCGCGCGTTCGCGTCTTCACTGTCTGTCTCACCTGCTCCGGAGAGAAGGAGCGGACACGCAAATTAGACGCGTACCGGCAACATGCCTCCTGGCTCGTCGGCCTAGAAGAAGCCGCGGCCGACGGAACAAAGCATCTCAATCTAATTTTCGGCTATAAAAATCCACAGTACTTATCCACTTTAGCAAAAAAAATTACCCGACGGCCCGAGCATACGAATCGCCGTCGATCCAAAAACGACGCTCAAATCTTATTCCGAATCCGCGACGAGAGACGGGACGGTGTTTCACCATTTCGGCAACGTGCCGCTTTTTGATCGGCAAAACACGTCCGAAAAGAACGAAATGCTTATCGCGGCCCGATCATCGACTAGCTACACCGAGGCGATGAAGTACATAGAATCTCGCGATTTATGCTTCTTCATTATGAATGTAAAAAAGCTCTCGATCTATTTCACCAATTATTTAGCGACAGGCGACCACGGGTTGTACGGGCCGGAAAATTTCTCGCTGCCCCTAAAGAAATTTCCGCCTGGTAAAAGTTCGATATTCGTCGGACCGGTAAGTTCTCTTTCCTTGATTTTTCCTTTTCTCTCCCTCTCCCTCTCCCTCTCTCTCATCTTGTAACTGCTATATGTGTTTGCAGTTATATTTTCTTGTACCTTTTTGCCCTGTAGCCATTGTTTGGGCATAATAAATGATCAATCAATCAATCTCCCGATCAGGAAAGACTTGTGTGTTTTTACATCCATCATCAATTCCTGTACAAAACTAAGAGCAAATTGATGATTGACGCAGTTTTTCGACAAGAAGCGCAGCATAAAATTATTTCCATTTTTTTTCTCCAACTATGACTCGAATGTTGCACACACCGATCGTTACACGGATCGGACTCGGCAGAATCTCAATTATCCATATCGTATAAAGATGAGATGGTATCCCTTGCTCTTTCGTCGCGCTGAATAGCAAGGCAAGTCCCACGCGAACAAAAATTTATGGAAACTCTGACGAAACACAAGTCCCAATTGCAAAATAACCTTCTATTATACCAAATATAAATAAAGCGCATTAATCCTCCAATACTCTCAATATTGCATATCCACCTTCGTGCGGCAGTCACATAAAGGCACATGATCGAACGTGCCGAAAAATAATCAATTTCCAAAAATAAGTTGAAATGATAGTTATCTTTCCCATAGAATATAGTCCATTTAGTCCGGGAGTCAGGGGATTAGATATTGAAGTTCACGACGCAAAGCTAGAACTTTTTTTAATCGATTCTTATGATATCCCGTAACAAGTGTGTAAAGTCTCTAGAATCAACTCGGTCCGCTTCGCTTTTTATTGCAAAATATATTTAAAAAACGCGTTTCTGTATAGTTTTCTTTAAATAACTCCTTCTGTGTGGGTCAAACGACAAAACTTGAAGAAAGAAAAATTATTCGGAAGAAAATTTCCTGTAAAAATAAGCCTTAAAAATTTTTTAAAAATTTTTTTAAATTGCAAAATTGCAAAAAATACGCGAGAAAAGGGCCATTTTTACAGGTTCCCGAAAACTGGGTTAAAAATTATCATATTTAAGCGGACATTCACTCAATGATACCTTTCAGTATGCTGAACAAATGTGCATAAGGCTCGCCTTCAATTTTTATATGACTGCCTATTAACAAATTATTTATGCAAATCGGGCGCTTGGCTCTCACGTCTGAACGGGTGAACTTATTTTGATGCACTTTATCAGAAATAAAAGGTAACAATGTCTAGTTTATAAATTTAAAATAAAAAAAATTTTTTTCCCCTAAAATTTGACTATTATTTAAAACAATTTAAATTTCGCATATTAAATATCGGCGTTGTTTATTGGCGTAGAGTAATGCAAATAGCACCATTGGTTTGCGCTTAAAAAATCATGAATTTAAAAAAAAACGTCCCGATACGACCGTTATTCCGTTGCTTATAAATAATGTCACGCATTTCTATTGCAAAATTTTCTAACCAGTACACTTTTGCTTAACATTAAGAATATAATTGTGAAGCACTTATGTGAAATATGTTTGAAGTAATCCTCTTATAGCCGTATTCACACTTAATAAATTTTAAGGTTCCTTGATCGGTCAAGGAAGGTTAATAAAATGTAAAATAACTAATAAGGAACATGGAATCCTTATTCCTCAAGGAAGGACTATGAATACGACTATTAGTATTTCCGAGTGTGCGGCACACACTCTGCACACGAGGAGAAACCTCAAAGGTTAGAGAGACAGAAAGTGAGAATTAACTACTAGTTAAGCTAAACTGGCCACTGTTGAACTGGGCCTCGCTCGTTAAAAGACAGAGCTTCGCTATTGTCATTTGACATGGTGTCAAAATGACACCTAATAATATTGTAAAAAAAAATACACAAGTATGTTTCTCGTACCTAAGTCGTCTACAGACGATTCCGAGTCTCGACATCGAACTCGCGAAACTCATGTTCGACCATTAGACGCCGTGCCGTCGTAAGCGGTGAGATCCCGATGACGGGTAGAGGCGCCGTACGGCAAACTGGGCTCGTGCGACGACCGGCCCGCGAGGACCGGCCGCCTAGTAGTGTGTCACATTGTTTATTACAAGAACAAAAATAATCGTTGTGTGTATTGTATATTTTATACAGTATAAAATATCACAAAAATAATTTGTTATTAATTAATACGTATTTTTCCTAATATATCTTGTTTATCTCCGTTAATACTGAGAATATGACATTTATAACGTAAAAATCATAAAATTCGGAAAATTTCAAGCAGATTTAAAAAAAAATTGTTTGGATACGTGCTTTTGTTGCAGAGAAAAGTAAATTGTTAATTAAGCGAGCTTGGCGGACGCAGCGGCGGCTCGCGCGCCTGCGAGCCGCCGCGCGCCGCTGCGTCCGCTCCAGCGCTCTCGCTCTAAAACCGCTGTATTCGACATTTTTTTTCGCCGAACATAGCAGTCGAATTGCAGCGAAAAAAATTCCACCGTTAAAGCACTCACTCTAGTACCCTCACATTAAATTTTAAGTAAAAATATGAAATAGTTTAGCTGTAATCATTAACTATGTAAAAGTCAATTATCTCGGCTTCTATTGGTCGTAGCGGGATGTTTTTTTTTTAATTCATGATTTTTTAAGCGCAAACCAATAGTGCTATTTGCATTACTCTACGCAAATAAACAACGCCGATATTTAATATGCAAAATTTAAATTGTTTTATATAGTCAAATTTTAGAAAAAAAAATTTTTATTTTAAATTCATAAACTAGACATCGTTACCTTTCATTTCCGATAAAGTGCATCAAAATAAGTTCACCCGTTCAGACGTGAGAGCCAAGCGCCCGATTTGCATAATTTGTATAATTCGTTAATAGGCAGCCATATAAAAATTGGAGGCGAGCCTTGTGCACACTTGTTCAGCATACTGAAAGTTATCATTGAGTGAATGTCCGCTTAAATATGATAATTTTTAACCCAATTTTCGGGAACCCGTAAAAATGGCCCTTTTCTCGCGTATTTTTGCAATTTTGCAATTTAAAAAATTTTTTTAAAAATTTTTAAGGCTTATTCTTATAAGAAATTTCCTTCCGAACAATTTTTCTTTCTTTAAGTTTTGTCGTTTGACCAACACAGAAAAAGTTATTTAAAGAAAACTATACAGAAACGCGTTTTTTCATATATATTTTGCAATAAAAAAAGGCGAAGCGGACCGAGTTGATTCTAGAGACTTTACACACTTGTTACGGGATATCATAAGAATCGATTAAAAAAAGTTCCAGCTTTGCGCCGTGAACTTCAATATTCTCATTTTTTAATAGCCCTGACTCCCGGACTAATTTGAAAGCCGTAAATTTCCTTAAAAATTCAGTCCAGCCTCATCGATATACCATCGTCTTTGTAAATTTCGCCGTGTGCCACGTACATACGTGGCACAGAGTAAATGTTGATTTCTAACAAAATTGAAAAAAATATTAATAAATAAATATATTACAGAATGCACATACATGTCCAGAGTCTAGTTATCGTCTATTTTTATGGGATATAAGACAGATTAAAAATATATTCATATATTTCGAACGTAGCACAAAGTGTCACGAAGTGATCACGTGCACGAACGTGATCGTATGCGGCATAAGAATGATGATAATAACTTTGTCAGTTCTTATAAAGTTAATGAAAGATACATATCAATCGGCGCAGAAACGCAGCGCGAATCACCACATATCTGATTTATCCAAAATATCACAGTTTATAAGGACACTTTGCCGTGTGCCACGTACATACGTGGCACAGAGTAAATGCTGATTTCTGGCAAAATTTTGAAAAATATTAATAAGTAAATATGTTACAGAATACACATACATGTCCAGAGTCTAATTATCGTCTATTTTTATGAGATATAAGACGGATTAAAAGTGTATTCAGATATTTCGAACGTAGCACGAGATATCACCAAGTGATCACGTGCACGGACGTGTTCGTGTGCGGCATAAGAATGTTAATAATTTTGTCAGTTCCTGTGAAGTTAATGAAAAATACATATCAATCAGTGCAGAAACGCAGCGCGAATCACCACATATCTGATTTATCCAAATCATATGTACATAATTTTTAATATATTTGACTCAACCAACCGCACTCCGATACCTCGTCTACCACCCAGATGAAATTTTAAGAAGATGAATAAGGAACTTTACGTTGCCGCTATTGAATAGACCTACGCGGTTACACCCAGAGACGAAAATTTCGTGATCGAGGAATTACCTGACAGCTGGATTCACCAGTGTGTGTCTAATGCGTGTAAAGTGGCAGTTCCTCGTCTGTGGGCACGCGGACCGAACACCCAGACGTACTACTGGAGTGACCAAATTGCACTTCTACAGACTGCGGCCATCAGGGCCAAACGAATTTGGATTCGAGGACGAGTCAGAGATCCACCAGTGGTCTCGGCTGGCAAGAGATCAACGTACATACTCGCGAACCGAAAATTGAAGCTGAAAATCCGTAAGGCAAAATCAGCGGCTTGGAGAGAGCTGATGTCAACTTTAGACGACGATCCATGAAGCTTGCCTTACAAAATTGTAATGAATAAACTGCGCAAATTAACACCTAGTTTGACAGTGACGCTCAAACCGGAGATTCTAAACGACTTACTCGACAAACTATTTCCTCCGGGTAAGGATCTGGTTCCTGTAGACCTTGAAGATTGCAAGGTAAATCGCACCCCGGTCACTGTTGAAGAAGTGCTACGCGCTATCAAGGCCAAGAAAAATACTGGTACTGGTGAAAAAAAATATTGGTGGTAGTTGCGTAGCGAGAAGGAGCGATCCGTATTGTAGACGAGCGTAGATTAACGATATAGATTAACGAACGAAGCCGGTCTGTCGCTCAGTTATCACAAGCGTATAGCAAGTTGCTTACATAAAACTAGTGGATATCGTTTGCAGTGAAACACCAGTGGTACAGATGACTGGGGTAAATGGAAGGCAATCGCCATATATCCTCTTCCGGCTAGTTTGCCGGTGCATGCTATATATATTCTACTGTGAATATCCAGTCTCTTAAATATACCCTGGATAAATAGAAAAAGGCTATGGCAAACCACAAAATAAATTGTATTTGATCGCGTAGTTTGTTTATATTATTTGACACTCTGTAGAAAGAGCGTTAATATCTTCGCGAATTCCTGCAATGTTTGTACACAACTTTTTGTGCGACGCGATGCGCGAGGTTAAACATGAATGATGATACAACAGACTCTACTCCGGTTCCCATGGAGACGTACGTCGATCGAAAATACGCAAGATTTCGCACGTCATCGAAATATGAAGTACCTGACTCGAGCCATGAGCCACGAAGCCATGTAAGATAAGTAAGTCACCGATGAAAAATAAGGTGTATTATTCCCGAGGATAAGCGGGTTGCGATTCACTTGGCGCTACAATTTTTTTTCTTTTTTTTAAGTGTTTAAATGTGTTTAATCAAAACAAAGAAATCTACGCTTTAAACTCTTTAAGCATTTGTAGCGCCAAATGGACTGCAGTCAATCTATCAACATGGCGGGTACTCCTTGTTCAATCGAAAATTTGCGCCAAAGATAAAATTTTTTTACTGTCAATTATAATTGAAGAATGTCCAATTAAGCGTTCGACGTATGTGTTTTCCGACGGCAAGATGTGATAGGTGCAAACTACAATTTAATATTATATTAAATTTAATATAAGTAATTCAATATAAGTAATTCTATGCGAAAGCACAGAACTCTTTTATTAGCGTACAGCAGTTCTATGTTAAAGTAATGGGAAAAAAAATACTAAAATTCTATTACAGAGAATTCTTGTGGAATCCTTGTAAATCCATAACAGTCAAACTAGCCGCACAGAAACCAGCCGCATCAGGGGCGAATAGCCTCTGCGGGGCACCGGGAAAAAAATTTTACATTTTGCATTTAAATTAATAAAAACTGTACAGATCAGTTATATAAAAAATAAATATTATCACAAAAGTTATTTCAAGTGCGTCTGAGCATGCTGAGCGAAGAAATTTGTGCGATTTTCCCGCATTTTTCATTACGCGTCACAGAGATTCGTGCCATATATTCAAAATATTAATTTTTTATGGATTTGTGTCGCTTTCAAATGAGCCGAAGATTGTTATACGAAAAATAAATACGAAAAAATTTATTTCAAGTTTATCTGAGCATGCTGAGTGAAAAAATTTACGATTTTCCCGTGAACAATGCCAGAAAATCGCAAATTTCTTCACTCAGCATGATCAGATAAACTTGAAATAAATTTTTTCGTATTGTTTATACTTCGTATAACAATCCCCAGCTCATTTGAAAGTGGCACAGGACCGCTAAAAATTATTAATTCAATATATGTCACAAATTTCTATGATCTGTAATAAAAAATGCAAAAAAATCGCAGTTTTCTTTACTCAGCATGCTCAGATGTAGTTAAAATAAATTTGTTCGTATTGTTTATACTTCGTATAACAATCCCCAGCTCATTAGAAAGTGGCACAGAACCACTAAAAATTATTATATTCAATATATATCACAAATCTCTATAACGCGTAATGATTTGTGACATATATTGAATATAATAATTTTTAGTGGTGCCACTTCCTAATGAGCTGGGGATTGTTATACAAAGTATAAACAATACGAAAAAATTTATTTCAAGTGCATCTGAGCATGCCGAGTGAAGACAGTTGCGATTTTCCCGTGAACAATGCAAGAAAATCGCAAATTTCTTCATTCAGCATGCTCAGATGCACTTGAAATAAATTTTTTCTCTCTTTCGGAATTGAATAGCAAGAGTGACAGCAATAAACTAACCTTTTCAACTTGTCGATATATTTTTGTGTAATTAATAACTCACGACAAAAAATAAAACAATATATAAATATATAATATATATAAAAATAATATATAGCATTTTAATAATATAAATGTTACGAAATATAAAATTAATAAAGTTGCATGATATTGCGTGAGAAATTATACGAAAATAAAATTGTAAGTTAAATACGCGAAGTTTGTGATCAGCTATGACGAATTTTTAACTCTACAAAAGATTCTGCGGCTAGACAAAATATTTTTATAATCTCTAGAAATAAATTTAGCATAAAAAACTTAATGGAAACTTAAAGATGATAAAGACGATTCGGATTAAAATATTCATACGTTGAAGGGTATATTAATATGCACATATTGATTAGAATATTATTAATTTCGGGTGGCAAAGTCCAAGATATTCGAGATTCTATTCCCTGTCTCCTACTTTGAATGATCTTTGATCCATGACGAAGTTGGCGAGGTGGATTTTGAGACGATGACAACGTCGAACGTTACCACGAAATACAATTTTGTAAGCTCTTCTTCAAACGATCACATCAAGTGATCTCATTTAGTGTCGCTTTTCCAGAGAGGTCGGGAGTGGAGATCTTCCCCTCGATCTCCTTTATTAACCCTTTCAGTCCCAGGCGGCAATATATTAACCACCTTTTGAGTCTCCTTTCCTTCATCATAACTTTTAGTATAACTGCAAAAACTTGCATTTTATTTTATTTTTTATGTTGCTAAGGTTCAAACTTGATAACCAAGTAGCATATTTAGCAATATTGTTTATAATTTTTTTGTTATTAACAAATTTACACCAAAAAACGCACCATTTTTTCGATCTAATTCGATTGTAACGAAATTTGATAATTAATGTATATCTTAAATCATGGTTTCTTATGTTTTCGAGGTCGCTGATTACAAATCTGGAGTCAGATTTTCAAAATTCAAAATGGCGAATCCAATATGGCGGACGAATTTGTAAAAATCAACCGGATTCTCTTGAAACTTGTTACTCGGGGGTTTTCGGGGTCGCTGATTACGAATCTGAAGTCAGATTTTCAAAATTCAAAATGGCGGATCCAATATGGCGGACGAATTTGTAAAAATCAACTGGATTCTCTTGAAACTTGTTACTCGGGGGTTTTCGGGGTCGCTGATTACGAATCTGAAATCAGATTTTTAAGATTCAAAATGGCGGATCCAATATGGCGGACGAATTTGTAAAAATCAACCGGATTCTCTTGAAACTTGTTTCTTGAGGGTTTTTGGCGTCGCTGATCACAAATTTGTAGTCAGTTTATAAAATTACAAAATGACGGAACCAATAGGAAGGAGTCTTTCAATATTCTTCAGATTACATCTTCAGATTCGCCAAAATTTGTGAAAATTTTTGTCATTTTGAATCTTGAAAATCTGATTTCAGATTCGTAATCAGCGACCCCAAAAAATCCCAAGAAACAAGTTTCAAGAGAATCCGGTTGATTTTTACAAATTTGTCCGCCATATTGGATCCGCCATTTTGAATCTTAAAAATCTGATTTCAGATTCGTAATCAGCGATCCCAAAAACCCCTAAGAAACAAGTTTCAAGAGAATCCGGTTGATTTTTACAAATTCGTCCGCCATATTGGATCCGCCATTTTGAATCTTGAAAATCTAATTTCAGATTCGTAATCAGCGACCCCGAAAACCATATACTCAATACGTTTTGTAGATATTTGGCTATTCCTTTAATTATGGGACTGAAAGGGTTAAAACCGCTGCATACTGCAGAGGCCATAAGGCAGGCCTTGATCAAGGTGCTCGAGGCGGCACCATCCAAGCAACTTCGAATTAAAGACATTTACCAAAAGTTAGAAAATGTCTACAACGTACAAGATAACTGGAAAAATAGAGTACGGCAGGAGCTATCGGTAAATCATATGTTTGGAAAAACTGATTGTAAATAGATCAGAACGGTTAAAATGGGGAAACTTCGAACTAACATATGAAATGAATTTATAATAAAAAACAAAAATGCGACGTGCAGAAAATGCAACACGACGATAAAACATTTCGATAATATTCGAAATTTACAAGTCGCCTCGCTCGGCAACAAAAAAAAATATATTTTTTTAATTTCAAGCACACTTTATTCAAATCTATATGTTTTAGTATATAATAAATATAATGTAAAAGGTTATGTGAAATATAAAATAAAGATACGTAACATAATAACGCATTTTTTGTGTCCAATAAAATATAATATTAAATTATATTATATTAAATTGTGTGCGAATATTAAACTGCTGGTGATACGAGAGTACTATGCACCTGCATAAAACAAGTATTGTGTACAGATACAAGAATGTTGTGTACGTGCATAGAACGAGTGTGGTGTGTATAAAACAAGTTTTATCTCCAAACGTGAGACGCAATTTGAATTTCGTATGTATATAATGAGAGAAAGGGGAAATTTTAATACAGAGGCATTAGCCGATTATTGGTTATCGGAAGGCATTTTAAAGCCTGTTAATAACTTTGAACTATCGAGCCGCAGCAACGATCTGCTTAAGATCGATTTTTTAAAACATGTAGTTACACTGATTAAAGTAAAAAACTTGCAAAAGGACCATTTCAATTCTTTAAAATTAAAAAATATAAAACATATATTTTTGGACGACGAAACAAATAGCGAAATAAGATTTCTTTGGCTGCTATTATGCTGCTAATTAATCAAATTTTTGTAATATTACGTAGTACAATTGTACACTTCATATATCGCTATGGAATATAGCGCGATCATATACGCTTTTGTCATTTTATATTACAAAATATTTGTGTAAGAATTTGCCAGTGGCAATTTAAAATAAATTTTGTTGTATGTAAAATATTGGCGATCAACAATTAATAAAAACGAGCGGCGACGCAAAGAGATAGATTTTTATATTTCTTTTTAGGTGTCGTGACTGCGGCTGGAGACCGCGCGCCTCGTTAATACATTGCCAAATGCACGGACATTTTTTTTTATTTTTTTATTTTTTATTTACAGCATTCTACACATCTTCAGCAACAATTTAAGTCATGTAGGAAGTGGAAGCAATGTGTCTTTCTATTTTTTTGACCGTTTCTACTTTGGCCGCTAGCGCTCGGCTGCTAGTTTCAGCATCATTAAGTACAAATATTGCTATAATTATCAAAACACCACGTGCAGCAGGGAGATGTGTCCATTCATCCACATGACAAGTGTCGAGCAGACCAGATACGAAGCTACAGGGAAAGCTACTGAATACCTAAAGCAAGAGGTTGGCCGGACCCTCCAGAATACAAATATTTTTAAAGACTTCAAGAATGACAATTGCAATAGAGAAAATTGTAATTTGCGACATATAAATTTAAATAGGTCGTTAGAGTGTCCAATATGTTGTGAAGAGGTAGAAAAAGATACTTTTGGCACATGTACCTGTGGACACATGATATGCTACACTTGTGCCTTGAAATGTATATATTACACTTATGGAGAAGAACGTGAAAACGATTCAATAATAACGGTAAAGTGTCCTGGCCCACGTAGAAATGTTAAAACGGCCCAACAGTGGGACAGTACCGTTTGCCGTTGTGCCAGTACTGGCCGGCAGTACTCTGCTAATACAGATTTGACACAGGAGTGTAACGCCAATAACGGACGGACCAGTACTGGGGATATAACTGGACCAGTACTGGGTATATGACTGGACCAATACTGAACATATATCTGGACCAGTATTGGGATAGTACCGTTTGCCGTTGTGTCAGTACTGGCCACCAGTACTGTGCTAGTACAGATTCGACACAGGAGTGTAACGCTAATAACGGACGGACCAACACTAAGCATATAACTGGACCAGTACTGGGTATATAACTGGACCAGTACTGGGTATATAACTGGACCAGTACTGGGCATATAACTAGACCAGTATTGAAATAGTATCGTTTGCCGTAGTGTCATTACTAGCCGCCAGTACTGTGTCAGTACAAATTCGACACAGGAGTGTAATGCCATGCCAGTACTGGCCTCTACCCTGCCCCTCTGCCGTTAGGTCGAGCTGGCTGGCCCCTCGTGCGACTCCTCAGGCTTTGGTTCTCGCGACTTTGCGTTAAAATTATCGAAAATTTAGTGGACACGAAGGCATCGCGTCTGGCGCCCATCAGATTTAAGTGAGAGCTGCCTAACTCGCGCGAAGGATTATCCCGAGAGGCCTATTATTCGACTCTCCTGGCGTTCCTTTGCTCCGGCCGAAAAAGCCGTGACAATCTATTAAAAATATATATCTTTATATATATAAATATATAAAAATTAGTATGTAAATAAATATCAGACATTTGTAAGAAGGGTTCGTAATATAAGTACATTTATAGCAAGACACAAATTTATAAGACGAGATTCAATATGTACGATAAGGAACAGTTGCTCAATATTGTAAGTAATGAGAAATATAGAACTATACACAATGATAGTCAAGTTTTTCCACCATCTCATGCCGTTTATCGCTCTATATCTGAGACAATTATAAATAGTGAGTCCCACATAACGTCAAAACACATTTACACAATTTTAAAAAATGACAGACGTGGCATGTACAGTGCTGTATTGAAAGCATTTGGAATTAATAAAAGAGATACATATGATGACTCGAAAGACAGTTCTTATAATACAACTGAATTGAATAACAGTTCTACTTGCGAGAAGGCAGTAAAAAAGTTTCAATTATTAATTTCAAAAAAAAGTGGGCACAAATAAAGCCTAATAGTACAAAAAACAAATCTCGTTTTAAACGTAATTACGTATCATTGCAAGCAGGAAAATGGACCCACATTTTTGCAGATAAAATATGGCAACAGACTAAAATACCGTGCGCATTCACATTTAAGCGTGGAAAAATATATAAAAATAACGATGCTAAATGCTATGCAACATTTAAAGGTAGTTGCAACGAATGTGGTGCAAAACTTGTGGGCACTTTATGTAGAAGCTTGTGAAAGGAAATAATGTAATTTTTTAGTGCACGCTGAGGTTTTTCTGCACAAGTTAGTCATAAGAAGAAAAGACAATTGAGAGGTAAATTGCGAAAAAGAATTGCAACTGAGTAAGTGGCAATAAAAATGCCAACGTATGGCGTAATAAAGAAGCCAATAAAATGACATTTGGCGATGATATCCCACCAATTTTATATAATACGACAGTTTTGAAATGGACAAACGTTTACAGCTGGAAAATACAGATCCATTAAAAAATTTACAAATCGCAAAGCACATTAGATGTGCTAGTATTATCCATAGTATAGGAATTGATCCCTTTTATTGTATGTACTGGACTCAAGAGCAACAGCTTATGTACAAAACAGCCCATAAAGATAAGAACAGTCTTATGGCAATAAATGTTACCAGAAGAATAAAAAAGACATTACGTCTTCCTAATAACAAAAAATCTTCACATTTATTCTTATATAAATGCGTTTGCGCTTCTAAACTTGGCAATTTTCCAGTTTTCCAAATGGTATCCGCAAAACAAGATGCAGCCATAATAAGCTATTTCTTTTCAGAAATTATAAGAAATAGTGCTCCGAAACCTCGAATTGTCGTAACAGATTTTGGAAAGGCAATTTTAATTGCTGTTGCTTGCATATTTGCAAATTGTAATGATTTAAGTCATTATTTGCAAGTATGTTATAAAATTGTTAGTGATAATTATATAGATATTCCATCATGTTACATGAGACTAGATGTGAGCCATTTTATAGCTCAGATTGGTAAATGGGATTGTCTAAAAGGCAGGGCGATTAAAATACGCCAATTATTCCTAAGATGCTTAGGAACATTATATCAGATGGATAACTTTAATAAAACATACAAATTTCTGAAATCCATATTAATCGTAGCGTTAAGCGAAGAAACAGGTTATGACAATGATACGTCATTATTATTACCTTCCGAGATACATCTAATAAAAATTAATAATATTAGTAAAGGAATCGATTGAAGATCCGGAAGAATATGAGAATACAGAACGCGAGGATAGAAAACGCGCAGAACATGATGAAATTGCTACAGAAAGTAGCTGGACTACGTGGACAGAAAATATATTCCTTGAAGCTCAAAGATCTGCCACACTTTCGAGGAACGGAACTGTCGTGAACGCATTTCATAATGTCGAAGCCGCAAAAAAAAATATATCTTATATGTTACCTTCCTTTGTGGACGAGCATAATGAGATCATATTTCAAGCGTGGTTCACAAATCGCTAGGTCATCTTTTGTTGAGGTTGAATTTGCTGAATTAAAAACCAGAGTCTTTAAAAATCAATTACCCATGCGAATAGATAAATTTATATTACGGCATATCGAATATTCTGACGGTAGACTGGAAATAACGTGTGAGTCATCCAATGAGAGAATCGATATAAATGAGACAGAATCAAATCCAGCAAGAACGTCTCAAAAAGACGACATAATAGAGTCACCAATGCGAATGTAGAATTATAAATGCCATATGAATACGATTAGACAATTTTTAAACCGTTAATTTGGATTTTTAATTAGAAATTTTGTAATAAAATATACCAATACGCAGTGAAATGGTAATAATTTTTTATTACTTCCATTTCCCATATCACATCACAGCTGCCTGCGACAGTCGACGACCCGGACGACCAAAACAATAACAAAGATCAAGTAGCCGTGGCAATCGTAACATTCTCCGGGCCGAAAGATAGCCCAGTTTCGCCGCACGAGTCGCCCCACTCGTGCGGGGAGTACAATTTAAAATATAAAAATTCCTGTGATCAGGTGGACTCGAACCCGGTTCCTCGGAATTACGAGTCTGGCGCATTACCACAAGACCACACTGCCACCTCCAAAAGATAATGCTGATTTGAGTGAAAAAGAATGGAGTCCAGTAAAAATGCCTGATAAAGACAATCTCATAAAATAACTTGCCAAAAATGATAATGCTGATCTGATTGCGAATGACGAAGAATCGAGTTTAATTAAACTATCAGACCAAAGCAATCTAACAGAATCACCTTTTAAACAAAATGATAATGCGAATGAGTCGTTTTCATATACAGATAAAGATTATCCGGAGCAAGACTCATTAAACGAAATAGAAAATTGGCGAGGTAAAATAAAGAGAAAAACACCTGAAAATTCTGAACCACACGTTTCGAAACGATTGAAACCAAATTATCTAACGTCATGCCCCGATTGGAATTTCAGCAATACAAAGCTATAGGTCTGCTAGTTTCTAAAAATGGCTGCATGTGCAAAGCGACTGTTATTAATAAACAATCAATAGTGCTGACTGAAACTTGTGCATTTGACTTTATCTTTCAAGTAGCTGCAAATGGTATGGGTATGTATAATACTTACAAATACTGCATTAATTCCATCGAATTGTAACGATGCACCTCTATCGTTAAGCATCATTCCCGGCTACCACCCGCTGGATGCCGCCCGACCGATCAACCGTCGGGCGAGGACAGGGCGCGGTGCGCCCACTTTTTTTAAGAACTCCACATGCACCGTGTGCGCGGGCAAAACGCAGCACCGGTGCCTTCTTCGCGCGGCGCCGACAAGCGCCGGAGGGAGCCGATCCGCGCCGAAGGCGAGCGCGCGTCAGCATACCCCCACGCGGCTCGCCCGAAGATCGGCCTCCCTTCTACCGGGCCCGTCGCGCCGGAGTATATAAGCCGGCGCTCCGGTAAAAGAGACGACTTCGTCTCCGTTCGAGCTTTCCGCTGTTCCCGACAAAGCCTACCTGCCAGCTCCTAGGGCGAAACACCAACGAAGTTCAGAGCTCTGAGTCTCGACCGAGTGCTCTCGGGTGTCCCCGTCTTCCGCCACACAACACTCCTGACGGCACGGTTACGCTCGGCCTCGCAACGAGCACTCTCGCTGCCACAAGCCCCAGGGCTCCACAATCCTCGATATCGCGTTATCCTGACGGACCGCGTTCCGTCACCGTATCGCCGATTGCAATATCGCGTTCCGTCATACCACGCCGAGTGCACTCCCTTCCGCTGTAAATATCGCGTTCCGTTACCGTATTGTAAATACCGCGCTCTGTATGTATCCATTTAAATAAACCATCTTGTGTGCATTGCAATCTGACTATTATCTCTGGGCCATCTATCAAACTCCTGATCCGGCGAGCTAGTCCGCGTTCGATCCATATGATAGGCCGTTACATGGCGCCCGAACAGGGACTAGCTCGCGACCGAAGAACGAACCATGGAAGATTCCCGTCAGGACCACCTCCCACATCAAAGAGTGTTGTCGTTCATTATCTAAGCCAAGAGAGTATAACGGTAAAAAAAGTAATTAATCAATTACAAACAGCCCACATACCACTTCAATGAAAAGTGATGGTGGCTGTCGCAAAAGAACGAGAATTTAAATATCTCGACGCCAGATTCTATTGCAAAATGTGCTTTGAGATGAGATTATATCAGACTGCTACAGAGAAAAACATAGCAGATCACGTATTTAGATACATAAAAAATCAGTCGTTGACCATGAGTGAGGAGCAGCTTACACGAACCATCCTTCGCATGAATACCCCTGTTCTGCAAATAGAAGGTGAAACGTATGTTTTCATTGTTTTGAATTTCTCCTCATGGTACTCATTTTAGAGCTGAGCTAGTACAGGCTCTCTTTGAAGAATTGGATAAGCTATTCGGATTAAAAAACGTGTACTCCTTTACTCACTTATTTCCTATCTTATCTTATTTATTATTTCAAGATAGATTCTGTCCTCCTGAACAAGGTCCAGATTCCCGCCCTCGTCAAGGCTTTAGGTGTTATCCTTTTCCAGAGGCGTGGCTTGAAGGGTTAAGACAAAAAGGATGGACACTCGCAACAATACTCATAATCCTCCTTGCCTCTTGGAAATGTGAAACATCAGCGTCCCTCTTGGGACAAGGAGACAACCAGGTGATTTTACTCTGTATACCGCTTTTATCATATCTACAAGACAGAGGTATCACAAAAAATGAGTATATAAACAATTTTCTGGCTATTTTGAGAGATTTGTGCGATAAGTAAAAAATCGTAATCAAGCTTGAAGAAACATGGTATTCAAGAAATCTCTTCGAATACTCACAAAAATATCATTACAAAGAAGCCCAAGTTAGCGAATGTTGTAAAAGAATAACTCGTCTAGCAAGTGAAGCGAACCAAGTGATTCCTTCCCTCTCTGGGGATATAGCAGGAATCTTCTCTACTGGTGCATCTGCTGCTGCCGAGGACTCTACCCCCATGTACGCGTACTTTTGTACGATTGTTGAGGCGTGCCTTCATCTGTGGTCCGATCAAACATGGTTAGCAGAGGAACCATGGAAGTACACATGCTGTCTTCTGATGGTCACCAGGTGCTTAGGGGATTACCCTGTGACTATATATAGTCAATTCTGTACAAGAGCTGTTCAAGACGTGTTAAGCACCAACCTACACCTTATTCGCACTATAGCAAATAATCGCATTTTGAAAGATTACATAGGAAGAATAATCACCTTATCCACGAGTGGACACAAAGACTTTTTGTCATTAATAAAAGATCCTCAAAGCCTTCCTTTGGACATACCTATTCAACCTGAAAACTACATCAAAAAAGAGGTAAAAAAGGATCTTGAGGACTTTATTGTCAATAAAGATGTCCAATTTCTTTTTTCAATAAACGCAGAAGAAGCTCAACAAAATCTCATTCAAGACTTATCCTCAATAAAACCGTGCAACCCAAAATTACTCAACAAACTGTATTCATTGTCAAATGTAGGCCTTCAAGAAAGATGGGCATCTATGTTCGCTAACACAAGATCTATTCAACAACTAGCATTTCGCAGCTGGAGTAATGAATTGGATGTCATAAATGCTATTCGCGGTATGGATGATAACTTTGGTCTTTACTTACGCAAGAAAAAACAGGACCCACAATAAAAAAAAACTCGAAAAGAAATCACTACCCGAAGGAAAAAATGGAAGAAGATCTTCCAGATATTCATTTTGAACCAATAAGAAGACCTGTCTTTAGAAAGGATCGACACCTTTCATCCGCCCTGTTGACATCAGAGATAAAATACATGTTGGCCAACAAACACAATCCAAAAGCTCTCAAGAAGGAACACAGGGATCTTCTAGAAAAAATAGAAGCAAAGAAAGCAGTTTTGCTGGAAAGTGTAGATTTCCTTCCTTGGTGCATGAAGATATGGCAAAATTTCTCTGCAACCAATGAACCAATCACACCTTTAACGACAGCTATAAAAGTCGCTCAACATGCTACTCGTATCTCGGTGTACGATTACACAAGAGATGCATCGATGAGTTTCGATACACTTGCTTCAGGAGAGCTATTGGTAAAAATAAGGCTGTTAATTTAGCTTGTATGCCACCTACATCAGATGCAGCACGACAGCACTTGTATAGAGTGTATTTACAAGTTCAAAAATGGCTTTTTGATATAGATCTTCCAACTGAAAACTGGGGCTGGAAAATGAAAGAAACGCTCAAGCCGTTAAAAATGTGTAAGCTACCTGCACCGAAAATTTTATTAAATATAATTTTCTGTAATTGCAAAATGGGTTGCGAAAAAAGATGTACTTGCAGAAAATCAGGATTATTCTGCACTTCTGTTTGCGGACATTGCCAAATACAAAATTGCACAAACATAATGGTTCTAGAGATCCTCCAACAGAGTCTGGCCATAAGCGATTTTTGTCAGAATCCTGCGAGAGAGAGGGATATACATTCGCCATCTCTTTCTCTTTTACCTAATCTCTTTTGACACGTTCACGCACGCTCATCATAGTCCACGGACAGTCCACGCGTAAAAGCGTTAGCACGTAAAATATTGTACGTAAAAAATTGTAAAAATAGGTGGATGTGGATGTGTAGCACCGTTTTGCAACAACTCGACAGCAAAAGATTATATCATGAAGGTATTTCCTAGAGATCCCGTACGCCGGGCTTTATGGGCATAGAATGTTCCGCGTGAAAATTGGGTACCAACAAACAATTCTTTTCTTTGTGAGGTTAGTATTAATGTATTAGATTATTATAATAAAATAAAAATTATAATGTTAATTAAAATTAATGTAAAATATAAACTTTAAAATTTCTATGCTTTCCTTAAAATTATGACTAAATTGTACATTTAAACTATTGTTATCATATAGGTTCACTTTGCCCCAGAAATGTGGGAAGCTAATCGCAAACATAAATTAAAACGTGATGAGATACCGACAATTTTTGGTTTTTTCTTAAAAAAGCAAGTATTGACGAAAGACGTAGAAAATGATGGCAGCAGTGAGAATAACATTAATAAAATAACCAGTATTATACCAAGCAACGAATGTACAAATGAAGAAGCAACTGATGACGATAAGAATACAGAAGTTAATATTGAAACGGTAAGTCTATTATAAGAAAATGTTATAACTGTAAGAAAAGTATTGTAACAATTTATTGTGTACAATCTTTCCAGGTTATCATAAATGACAACTCGAAGCCTATAACATTATCAACAAATATATCATCTATAACTGAATCTAATGAAACGGTAAAAGAAGAAAATGCCAAGTATAAAGAAGTGGTGAAGAAACAGCAGCTACAACTTATCATTATGAGGAAGAAACTGAAAGCTCTGCGATTTATAAATAACACATTAAAAAGTAAGATTAATAATGATAAATATAAGAAAGCTGTAAGTGCAATGTTTAATGAAGACCAAATAAGAGCGTTGTTAAAGAAAAATCGCACTCGAAATTGGTCGAACGAGACAATTCAACGTGCTTTGAAAATAAAATTTGCTTGCGAAACTGCTGGTTACGAGGAAGTACGACAAAACATACCACTTCCTAGTTTAAGAACATTACGGCGAAAATTAGTAGATGTTCAATTTGAACCTGAAATATCAAATCAAATGTTTGAATTCCTAAAATATAAAAAATTCTTTTTTAAAGAGAAAAGAGATCTCGAATGTGGATTAATATTCGATGAAATGGGAATAACACCAAGGAAATGTTATAATCCTGCAACAGGGTCATTGGTAGGAGATATAACATTTCCTGGTGAGAAAGGTATAGCTACACATGCTCTTGTTTTTTTGCTAGTTGGAATTTGTAGTCGATGGAAGCATGTAGTGGCGCATTATTTTACAGGAAATAGTTTCAACTAACCGAGCTAAGGTATAAACTAAAACCCAACACGTACGACGGGACGAAACCGTTGCAGAAATATTTTTCGCAATTAAATTTAATCGCGCGTGCAAATCATTGGGACGACGCAACGAAAACGATCGCATTGGCTTCGAGTCTAACGGGAAAGGCGCGCTCGGTTTTAGAGACGGTGCAGGACGTCGAGCGGTTAGATTTCGCGGAACTAAAAGCGAAGCTTGAGTTGCGTTTCAGGGAGGGACGTCAATCCTAAAACAGTTACGTTGCGTTTAAGAATCGTAAACAAAAGTTCGGGGAGGATCTAGCTGCACTTGGTTCTGAAATCGATAGAATCTCGCGCCTAGCATACCCCGAGTGTCCATACGAGTTGCGCGACAAAATCGCTTGCGCGCAATTTATCACGGCTGTTTCAATAAAATGTAAAATGTGTTTGATTTCATTAACTTTTAACAGTTATTTTGTTCTGTGTTTCTGTGCGTTGTCTGTCTGTTTTAGAGAAGAACGGTGGTTTGCGAAAGAAGGACCTCGGACGACGGTGCGGCAGAACATCGGCCAGAACTTCCAGTAGCGTTCCAGCCTAAAGAGAACCGCCTGCCCACGGTTTTTGACCCGTGATTTTCCCGTGGGCCGTAGGGCAAATGCCGGGCGGGGACTTGGGGAGTCCTGCGGGGCGCAGGGTCCACGGGAAATCCCCCCCCCCTTGTCCGAAGACTTCGTGGGAGAGCGATGGGGCGGCCGTCGAAGAGGAGAACGTCAAGTCGGAGGACCGGAGCTCGAGGATGAGACGGGGTGGACGGCCCTTCCTGGAGTCGGCTTGGGGGAGTCTGGCCAGCTCTCCCTGGAAGCCAATCGCGAGGTGGAGAGCGAGGTAGCTTAGTCCCCGTGCTCGTTTGGGCGCTGCCGGCGACATCAGCGCTGGTCGGTTTCTTGACTAGGCGGTCCCGCAGGAGCGGCGGTAGCAGGGGCAACGCACATAGCGCACCAGTTTGGTGACCGATCTGGCCTCTACCAAAGATACACCCAAAGGAGTAGAGGCCGTAACCAAGGCGAAAAAGACCGCGAAGAAGATACTTGGGTTACCAGCTGGGAGTACGAGCCCTACGACCACAAGACAGTCCAACCTACCTCCAAGTCCGCCGATATCACAAAAGTGGAAGCGCAGAAGAAGGGTCAACAGGTAGCAGAGCTGATGGAATCGAAGAAGAGTGGTGGCGTAGAGAAAGAGAAGACGGACTCCACCCCGATTCCAGAGCCGATGACATCAATACAAACTCCAGACGAGAATCCAGTGAACGAGTAACAGTAAATTATGGTATATATTCAACGTCTAAGTTTGAGAAAGACGAATTACTCGCTCTACCATCTAAAATGCGGAAGAATAGTGCAAATGTTGTATACAAGCGTCTGGGAAGACTTAGAACGTGCTATAGCTGAAACCATTCCAATAGAAGACATTAGACCAACTAAGGCTAAAGTTTTTAAATTAGCCCGGTATATGGGACGTACCCCTCAGTACTGGCCGATACGACCTTGAGTCACGTGTGCTTATCCGATCTATATATATTACCAACTAATATATAATTCAGGACAATTAAATTCCGCGAAAGATTTGCTTAGGTTGGTCCATCGGTTGCACGAGAAAGATTGTCGGGATGACAATCTAAGAAGAGGGGGGGCAGTGTTGCGCCCGAGCCGAGACGCCCGGTAGAAGCCCGGAAGGCAACCGCAAAGCGCTGCCTGACGACGTTCCTAACGACGAGCCTGTGGTTGTTTGTTTACGTCTGTCGACATTTAGATTATTCGCCGAGCCTCGAAACCGTACAGACGTGTTTACGGGGTGTTATTGTATTTCCGCATTACCCTAATTAAACGAGTTCTCCTTTCTAACTGAGAGTCTTTATTCCCGGTGACGGGATTGCGCGCCGCGTTCGCGAGTGTGTGTGTGAATGAGTGCAGCAAACGCGCGGTCGAGCGCAACAATATATATGGAGATAAAAGACAAGCATTAAGGTATGCCTTACTAAGGCCAACCCAATTAGGTCCTTATTATTACCCCGGGCTAACTAATACGGCCGAAAACAAAGTTCAATGAGGTAATCTGATCAGGTCTTGATGAGAACTGTGTATACATACTATATCGCGTACACTCTATATGTATCAAAATAATTTTTCAAGTTTATCAAGCGCAAATAACGACTCTATGGGAACGGCTCGTGCCACTCTTAGCCGCTAGGAGCGCTAGCGAAATTGGAGACACACTGAGCTGTCACCGAGTACCGAGCATATCGTTAACGAGAAAATCTGTGTACATAAACATGAATATTTCGGAATTTTTTAACATGCCGGGAATGTGTGTGACATATGGATGTAAAAATACGGGAGGGCATCGGTTCCCGAGGGACAAGAATGACAAGATGATAAAAAATAAACAGTGGATCATCACTGCTATAAAACGCGAGGATTTATGTCCAAATACAAATTCGCGACTAAACATATGTTTCATTATATGTCCATTAATTTTATTGTAAACTCACTACTTTCAAAGCTGGTAATAATATAACCCTCAGGTCTAAAGTGGTTTGTGCACAGCAAATTTGTATTCGGACATAAATCGCGTTTTATAGCAGTAATCCACCGTTTGTTCATCATCTTGTCTTTCGGGAACCGATGCCCTCCCTTATTTTTACATCCATATGCCACACATTCTCCCCCGACATGTTAAAAAAATTCTCTAAACCTCTCTACTCATTAAACGTAAACATTATGACAAGTCTCCATTTTTGCTGCCCTCTGCGCTGAGCTTGTCATCTCGCCGTGCCCATCTCGAGGCTATCTCTTATCGGTAAGTTACACGGATGCACGCTTATTCGCAGATTTTTATTAATGCATTTGCCATTTTATCGCAAAATCTCAAAATAATAGAGGACTTTTTCTCCTTAGTTTCGCTTAAGCCTTATGTCATACAATGTAACAATATTCTTATCGCCCGTAGAAAGAGGTGGGTGGAGATAAACCTCAGTTCGCATGAAAAGTACAATGCTATCCAGAGAACTATCCACGCGAAGCAAAGTTTATCCCACCCCACCCCATCCCTTTTTACAGAGCAAAACATGGTCTATCTTGTACAGGTTTTCAACTTTCCACGCGAAACAGTCCAACCCCCCCGCCCACCCTCGCCTACATGTGTACTGTAAAAATGGCAAAAAAATCAAAACAAAAAATAAGTTTAGGAATGTAATAAATGTTTCTATATAACACGTATCTATATCACTAGTCTCAGTATCATATAACTGTGTATCAGGTCAGTTGGATAATTTCAAAGAAATTTCCTAAATTTTTCAACATGCATTTGCACGAATTTATCAATTTGACATACAATTTTAATATTTCGTGAATGTTTTTGTGTGAGAAGAAAGTCATTCGTAGCGAAATAACGTCAAAAATGTCCAGAAGTGTCCAAAATGTCAAAATGTGTTAGTACTAGTCAATAGTTCCGAAAATTGCTTATTTCATTGTATGAAAATATATTATAAAGTTATAAAAAGTTGAGAGCAACAAAGAGTAACATTTCAAAGTTAATGCATTCCACGGAATATGGTTTGAACGAACACACATGAATCTGGTTAAAATGTGTCGTTTTATTGCCTATTTTCTACTGCTGCAGCCACCGCAACACAAATGTCTGATTAATAAATTAGAATTAAATGATAGAGATGTAGTCGATTGGATAAACTTGCCGAGAAGTAAGTAATACTTAACAAATTATATCACAAAGTTATGTTACCAAAACTCAACCTAACAATAAGTGATATGTATAAATCCAAAAAATCCAACCTAAGTATTAGTA